>OOFC01050782.1:7468-21356 GCA_900323345.1 Pseudochromis fuscus | reverse complement strand
TGCAGGTCTGAATACAAACCAAGGTCCATTCGAACTAACTACAGGATACATGTGTCTTTTGGGCCTAACAAGCCACCGTAGCCAAGCATTGTGGAAAAAAATATACCTTCGTTGCTGCTGCTAACGCTAATGCTACATGCTACAAACAATGAGCCGTGGACAGACTTGGAGCAACGAGGAGACACTGTGCCTCTTGGATATTTGGGCAGATGCACACATAGTCCAACTAGTTGAAAAGACACACAAAAATGCGGTTGTTTTCAGCATGTTTAATGAGAAAATGAAGGAGAGGGGCTTCGAGCGGTCGTCCGAACAATTCCATGTTTACCTCCATTTCCGGGTGTGTTATCTGTGTGCCGCCCTTTGTCAGTGCTGTCCAATGAGAGCACCGATCGTCACACACGTGGATGTGTTTACAGAATATAGTCCACTTGCAAAAAGTACAGTCTGAATAGGAACCGCACCAAACGAAACAAATAAAGTCCACTTTTGGTCCGGACCAAACAAGTGGACCAAAGGACTTTTCTGGTCTGAATACAGCCTTAGCGTCGTCACATCAGACCCAGTCAGAGTGGACCACATGAAACTGTTCGAATAAATTCAATAGCGGCCTATAGACAGGTGCGCTCAATAGTCTGGAAAATACGGTAGTCGAATATTTGCAGTAATATGAAAAATGTAATAAAAACTGAGGTAAATAAAACAACAACAAAGGTTGGAATAAAATAACAAGTTGGTTTAGTTTGTTATGACAATGTTTGGATGAAAACTGAAAACTTTTGTTTGTGGATCATAACGTATTAGTGGCATAAAGGACACTTTGCAGATACGTAAGTAGGTGCTCAGTATGCAAACTGTCAGAGTGACTCAGAGAGAAAATATAATAACATGTCTCTTCAGGACTGACATGTTAAATTGCCAGTAGATTTATGAACCTCCTGTGTGACTGGCTTTTAATTATCCACCTCCAACTGCAGACATTTTTTAAATCATACATTTACTATTCACCCGGATATCTTATATACTTTAAGCTGTCGTTCAGCAAACCAGACGGGTGTTAACTGGAGGACCGTCAACATTGTAGGTAACTGATAAACCTTTTTTTATCTCTGGGTAAAAATATTTCCACTGACTCGGGGGATATTTTATTGTGTTTGTGAATTAAGGCTATTAATAGAAATCAGATAATTTTATTCAGTCAGCGAAGAAAAACTTGATGATCCCACACACATGGCTCGAGGTACTGAAAGATATTTAATTTGTATTAAACTAGATGACTCATGGCTCCTTTGTCACAGGCATAATTGGTCTTGACATTTCATCACCCTCAGGGTCATTATTTCCTCTTCCTCCCGCAGCTGAAAACAGAAAAGTAAATTAGGGGTCTTGGCTTTAACATCACGGGAATCAGTCATGTACATGAGGGACTCTGTCACAACCAGAAATTTTTACACAATTTCATTTGAGCAATAGCGCTGTGATCTTGAATAACTGTCCAAGTCGTCTGCAGTCTTCTGCCTTGTCGGGTGTATTTAATCCTCGCTGGCCTCCTCCATCAACTTGATAAACGATGCGAAATTCAAACCTTTAACTTCTGGCAGTTAGCAGCATTTCCTCCATGTATTTCTCCAGTGACAAATTTGTTTTCATTATGTACAGCCCTAATGGTCTTTTTGTCCTGCTGAACACCAGGATTATTTTTATTTGCCATACTGCAGATTGTATCGAGGTATGTTTGGTGAAAATTGCACTGGCTACGTTTCTTGATGTGGGGCATGAGTGGTTTTCTCAAATGTCCTGGAAAAGCTTGAACATTTCAGACACATTTTCCAAACCTGGAAAACTCTTAGGTGTTGATCAAATGTCCTAAAAACCACTGAGTTGTCCTGGAAATACAGAGCCAGCTGGAGCCTATCCCAGATGGCATCAGGCGAGAGGCGGGGTCCACCCTGTCAGGTCATACAGTAGTAGTAACAAACAGTTATTGTTATTAATGCCCCGCAGTGTAGCAGTGTTGTTGGAGACATTTAATCCCACCAAGCAGATTGTGTTTGGTTTTTTGTTTGTTAGGAACCTTACGGGAAAAACTTTTGAACAGATCATTTATTCATTCATTTATTCTTTATGATTGGAGAGCAAGGATGTCCAAGGAGCAAGGATATCCAAGAAACAAACAATTATATTTTGGCCAAGATCAGGATGGGATCGTGTCTGAGAAAAATTCCAAAGAAATCTTTTCTGTCATAATGGAGCAGGACAGTGTTGCTATTTCACCACAAGAGGGCAACTGTGTTCAGTCTGTAGCATCACGACAGCTGAATTATGGCTTGGTGAATATTTGTACATACCAGCCTCATGTCACAGGGGAAAATGTTTCCTTCTAGTCAAACACTTTTCTTTCAATTATCCACCTGAGAAAAGTCCTGAAACTCAGTCAGTAACTGGGAGGACAAACCAAACTACAGTGGACTCTATATGAATCAGATACAACTGGGAGTAGGGCTGCCGCTAACGAGTATTTTAGTAATCGAATAATCTATTGATTATTCCATTGATTAATTGAATAATTGGATAACTAATGCTTGTTAAGGTGCAGTAATAAATAGCGCTGTCAAACAATACAAATTTGCACGAGGGTGGTTTGTCACAAGCTGAACGACGGGTTAGCTTAAGTGCTAGCAGAATCCCCGACTAACGTATGCTTCCTGTTAATGTGGTATTTTAAACAGGAAGTGCTTCAGTGAAGACTCCTTCCTGCAGAGTGTGTGTAATACTTTGTGTCAGTCGACTGTCTGTCTTGGTTTTTGTGTACTCACATCTCCCATGGAGAGGACCAACGAGCTATTTAGCCTTCTGAAAAAAAACGTAAAAATCAAAAAGCCGTGCTGTTTTGCATCTTCCCTCTTTATTGGTTGGTTCTGCCACCTGTCGCTGTCGTGCTTCCACTCCTTCTTCCTCCTTGTCTATTTCTGTGAATAACGTCAATAGTGGGAGCGATACTGCCCCCACCAGTTCCTGTAGGAAACTGCAAGTACAGATGACTTTTTCCTGGCTGGTATTTGATTTTACCAATGACAAAAACAATAATACGATGCATCGACTCTTGAATTTTGGCGTCGATGAATTTTTATAATCGACGTAATCGATTATGTTGAATAATCGTTGCAGCCCTAACTGGGAACATTATAAAAAAAGATTGACATCCTTGTCCCCATCACAAGAGTAAAAGCTGATTATGTATCTTTACTTCTAACATGTATTCACTGCAACCCTAAAAAACAAATTTGAAGAGAAAAAAACTTAATAAAGATGGATTAATTTCTTTGTTAGATGTACCTCATTAACAAACTGATCAGTCCGATGGTAAAAGTTTTGATTGAATAAAAGAAAAAGTCAGATCTCGCTACAGGAACCTCCTGCTGGGAGATTCAAACCCATGTAGTGCTGACCACGCTTCATGTAAATGGAGAAAAACATGTTTTCTAACAGATTTTTTTAAACCAGGGCATTACTGTCTGTTCATAACATCTACTTGTAGAAAATTGCAACCACATCCCTTCTGCCACAGAGAACAGCACATCCTCTTTTTGGCCACAGGTTCCCAACCTGAAGGTCAAAACCACCGGGGGGATTCACAAGAAAACTGTAAAAGGTCACAAAGTAAAAGTAAAATCATTTCTGCTGCACATTATTTCTGACTTTCGCTCATAAAATACTGGATAACTTTCCCTCCAGAGACCTCTGAAAGTATTCAAAAGAACAGTCTGAAAAGGGAGGATCGCTCTTCGGTGTCACCGCACACCAATCCCAGAAATACAGCCTGCAACCTGATGAGGAGCTCCAAGACGACTGCGCTTATTTGGAGTGAATCCCGACAAAAAAAAAAAAGAAAAAGAAAGCGAAGGGAATGATTGTTTCGGGCCATTTTGCGATATTATTGTTGTGCAGTAATGCAGTTTACAGCAGCATGAAAACACTTCTGCTTGTGGGAATGTACAAAAACTTCATTCATCACTGGAAAAAAAACCTAAAGCCTTTTCATAGCTCCTCATAAACTCCACTTCACCTTGCAATTATAATGACTCATTGTTTTAAACGGCACAATCACATTCAAGTGTGGAAATTTCACATTTAGTTCTCCTGTGACATTGCCTCGAGGCCACAATATTCAAACACACTGAATTATGTGAATGTGCTAAACAATTTAGTCCAAGTAAACCTGAAGTTTTAGAAAACTGAAGGTTAGAGAGTGGCCTTAACACATCAACACTCCCCATTTTCACTTTTCCGTTGAGTCGTTCAGCCTGTTATTGGTGTCTCACTCATCCTCCTGTTTTGTTTATCATAATGACTTTGCTGATTAGTATTGTTAACCAATCTGCAATTAGCATTTGCAGATGTATCATAATTGAACGTGCACAGGCATGAAATTACCTTTGAGGTAGCTTTCGGCTTCAAACACTCGTGGTTTGTTTAGAGGAAGACCAAATTAAAGCATCATTTAGCAGCAGGGATTTTCTCTTGGCTCACATCTGTACTCGCAGCCTCTAGTGATGATACGTAAACACACACAAGAAGTTCAAACATTTTGTCAAACAAATTAGCACCGTGAAGTGATCGTGCAGTTTATAGCTACAGATAGTATTTAGTAGTCATTGTGATGTCACAGGATGCCAGGAGTTTGGTATTTGAGTGTTGCCGTGTTGTTTTTTTAGGAGCCAGAAGTGACCATATTTGGATACGAAGGGAGGAGTGAGGAGGCGGGACTTACCCTTGAACCTGAGGACACTGTTCAATATGTGTGATACTGATGAATGAGCCTCCACATCACCTCTAAATCACTGGAGAAGAGAGCTGTCAATCAAAGTAACCCCGCCCCACCCCTCTCCATCTTTTTGAAGTCTGTCTCCTTAATGATGAAAGAATTTTCAGATGGACCCAGACAGCCTCCAGTGGCCATCAGTGGTACTGCACTTTGTTGCATTTGCACATTGGCTTCACTTTTGAGGCTACATCCATATTTTATACAGAGTCTATGTTGATAGTCCTTCTCTTCTTCACTGATTACTGGTTGTAGCTTGAACAACAAGCATAAATGACCATGTGAACCATAACTTATTCACGAAGATAGATTCAGTATCTTTCATCCGAAAGATGGGCGATCAGGTTTGCTGGGATGTTGGGAGACAGTGTGGTGCTGCAGACTGTCAATGAAGTGCGAGCGAGAAGAAGAAGCACTCGGGCAGTGCGTTGCATCACTTTGAGGTCTGAAAGCTTTCTGAACTGATCTGATGTCTCGGAATCGATTAAAAACAAGTCGAAGATGTTTTGAATGACAGTTTACACGGCTGAAAACCCCAGAATGCAGAAGATGCTTGAGAGGTTTTCACTCTGCAGAGCTAAACAGGGTTTCTGAGGTGAACTCAGTTCAAATAAACAGATGTGGTGAACTGCTGCTGCTGCTGCTGCTGCTGCTGTGGGTTTATGGCCAAACGAAAGCACCTTGACACTGTTGTTTGTTAAAAATACTTTTCTGAAAATCTTAAAAGAAGCTGTGTTTGGGAGAGAGAATACTTTCCTATTTTTAAATTGATGAAAACATTCAAATTATAAAACAGAATTTCAATGTCTAATGAAAATCTTGTTTGATGATTTAGTCATTTAGTCTTCATCATGATTTCATTTTTAAATTGTTTTTTTATTGAGTAGATGAGTGATAAATCCAAGGTGAATACAGTGAATGCATTGCTTAAATTGAATACTACAAAGAATTCACTGTATTTTATCCATGTAATTTTGTTACAGATTTATTGTTAATTGACAGATATCTTGAACATTTATAGAAGTTTTCACAATAAAAATGCTGAATAAACTATAAACAATGCTTGTTTTATCCATTTTCTTTGTTTTCATGTGTAAACATTCATTTTTCAATTTAAAGGCCGAAATATTTTAATTGAAAAATGACAGCCCAGTTTCAAGAAGGCTGCACTGTCAATAAAATATGGACAGAATACAGGAAAGATTTGTTACTCTGACAAATTGAAATACTACAACCACTCGTAGATGATGTGACTAATTATCTTGTAAGAAAAGCACAGGGAAGATTCTGGAACGTGAGACGGTGACTGTCACATGTTGTAGTCACTTCAGCAGGAGGTTGGACGCTGGTCTGAGGACGGACAAATTATTAAGTAGCAACATAAGAAGATATCTGATTTGTGGTGTCATGAAGTCACACTGAAACGCAGCTTCTGCACCGTGACACAAAAACAGGATATGTAGGCGGGACCAGTGGCGTAAATATGGACGGTGCAACTGGTGCAGCTGCACCGGGGGCCCAGACGCCATCAGGGCCCCATGAAGGGAAAAAAAGAAAAAAGGCCCCGTTATTGTGAAGGGAAATAGCTTGGGGCGGGTCGGTAAGGTGACGCTGATTGGCTGGTATGGGAGGAGGGAATGATAATTTGTCCAATCACGTTGATCCCTGTCAGTCATGATGAGTCGCAATGGTGTGAGGTGAGTTGTTTCTCATTTCAGCAAGAAAAAAAGTGGATAAAAATTGACGAGAAAACTTAGCATCCCGTTTAGCGTTAGCTTAGTTGCTCTTGAGTGTGTGTGTGTGTGTCCGTGTGTGTGTGTGTGTGTGTGTGTGCCTGCGTGTAGCGTGCATGAGGTGCGCCTGTGTTTCGGGCGAGGGTGGAGGCACAAAAAAAATATTTGCACCGGGGCCTATACCCATGATGCTACGCTAGTGGGTGGGACTAAACATTTGGAGCCATTTGATTGGATTGGAAACACAATGACATACCACCTATAGCTAGCTAACACAAACCAGCTCCGACAGACATTTGTTTGTCGTCACCTAGCAACAGAACTGAAGCCATGTTCAATGACACTGTAAAGACCGTAACACAGGAAAGTGGTTTCTTACTGAACCATTTGCAGCTGTGTGGCTAACAGATTGATTGACAGGTGGATGAGATGATACTATTGGTTGAGACTGCTCTGGGGAAGAGGACAAAAGTCACATGATTTTTTTTTTTTTCTCAGGAAATCAATGCAATTGAACTTTGATAGGAAAAACAAAATGCCCAGCAGACCTCTGTGGAGTCCAGGCCTCGGCTGAAAGCAGCATGTTTTGCTACGGGCAGCACAAAGTTTTGGCTCATTATTGTAAATTCACTTCTAATTAGAGGCGGAGTGAGCTGCTGCAGCCGTACCCAGTTTACTTTGGCTTGTATATTGCAATCAGTTGTCATTTTTCTTAAATGAAGTTGGACAGTTACAGCGCTCTGAGTGCATACGTTTTAATCTGGGTGGCCCCTGTGAGAAGTCAGCCGCTAACAATAGCAGTGCTGTTGCAGCAAGGTGCTCCAGTGTTTCACTTTTATTACTCGCTCCTCTTTGATGACTTTCCTCCAGCTGCAGAGCCTCGGCGTCCTCTCGGGGAACAGCTTTAAGAGCTGGGAGGATTTACCGTCACGATGCAGATTCCCCCCAACTGCTTGTAGCATCTTCAAACCAGGCTTACCACATCAGCAGCACCTCAGTCTGGGTGCAAAGAGTCACAAAATATCTGGGAGCAGGGACGTGCTTACGTACTTCTTTTACTTTTGCTAAGATCCATTTATTTTTTTATTTGCACATGGGGGAAAAAAACAGTCTATTTTAGGAGAAGAGACAAGTGAGGCAGGAAGAGATGTTCCACTAGTGTCAAAATAAAACAGGAAGTGTGGTTAGTAAGACAAAAACATCATGTACACTCACAATGTACTCTGGGAAGTGAGGGGGGAAAATTTCCAGTTTTTTGTTACATTTATTATGTGATTTCCTTATTTGTGGTTCAACAAACACTAAAATCATCAATTGTATGAATGAAATAGATGCAGACACTGTGACATTTTGTTCTTTTTAGCCAACAATGACTTGTTTGCTCCTAATATTTTATTGTTTTACCTTTTGTTTTGTTATTTTTAACCAACAGTTTATTTTTACCAAGTATTTTTTGTTTTCTTCCAACATTTCATTGTTTTGACCTTGTCTTTTGTTATATTTACCCAACATTTTGTTATTTTTCTGAAACATTTTGTCATTTCTATGAAACATTTTATTTTTCTGAAACATTTTGTAGTTTTTCTGAAACATTTTGTTATTTTTCTGAAACATTTTGTTATTTTTCTGAAACATTTTGGTATTTTTCTGAAACATTTTGTCATTTTTTCCCAATATTTCAATATTTTTCTGAAACATTTTGTTGTTTTTAATCAAGTATTTTGTTGTTTTTTCCCAATAGTTTATTGTTTTTCCTGGTGTTTTATTATTTCAATGAAACATTTCATTATTTTTTGCCAAAATTTTTTTGTTTTCTCCCAATATTTCAGTGTGTTCACCTCATGTTTTGTTGTTTTGACCCAACATATTTTTATTTTCACCTTGTTTTTTGTTATTTCTTCCCAACATTATGCAGCGTTTTGTTGTTTTTACGAGCATCCTGCTGGGTTACATTAACCCAGTGTGTAGTTAGTCCAATATTTCCGATTTCTCTGTTAAAAGCTTTTTTTTTAATGGTTTATTGATAACATGAAGAGTCAATCAGTATCTCAAAGGTCCAGACGTTTCATCTCTGTCTGAATCCTACTTTCATCTCTGTACATGAGAGAAATCAAAGAGGTGGATTTAGTTTGTCTGCACTCGTGGTGACGTGTGACGCTGAACATCCAGGGTCAGGCTCTCGCTGTGAGACAGCACCCGGAGCCACGCTGTGATCCTTCCTGCAGTTTATTGCTTATGCAACGTCAACACACTTTTTCCTTAATTAATGCAACCTCTGAACTTGAAAGTCAATTTGCTCCCATAATAATTAACATTCACCTTGGCCCTGTGCTGAGGGTCGGGCCTGAACAGATGAACCTGACATTTAGTTCAAAGGAATATTAATGTCAGCGATGTATAAAGCACAGGGTCAGTGCAAGTAATGGATGTCAGCATGTGTCTCGCTGATCAGAAAACTGACTGAGGATGAAAAGGTGACAAATTAGATTCCCTCCGAGGAGGATTTTTTTCCTGCTGTTTTTCTTTGCTCTGTAGTCGTGAACAGACATTTTGGAAGCAAAACAAAAACAGCTTCACTGCAGTTTATGTTTATGACAAACAAACAAACAAACAAACTGACTATTATGGAGACTGAATGCAAAACCCATCACTGCCCAATTAGGGTATTGTGTTTTATTGACTGTCAGTAAATAATTTTTTGGCTTTTTCATCTTCAATCAAAGACATTCACACGTGTAAAGATGTTGTAAATAATTCCATTTCACTCCACGCTTTTATTGTGAAAACTAAATGTGTCGACAGTATTAAACATGGATTAAACAAAAAACAAAACATTATCATAAGTTTTGATTGTGTTTCAAAAGTCCTTAGACTTAAAATGTTTCATTTTTTATTTTATTACAAAAAATGTTTTTACAGTCACTTTTTGAGAACATCCACAGATTCAGTCATAAACTCGACCTATGTTCATTTTAAAATATTTTCATTAGGATTAAGATACGATCGCATTGATGCTGGTGTTTGTAGATTGATAGAAGTGAATCAGACGTTGGCCTGATTTTAAAGTTATTAATCAATTCATATAAGCACAGTGACGAGGGAATAAAATATCTGAGACAGTTTCCAGTGTCTTGTGGACGTGTCTGCGTGAGACAGACTGAAGTTTATGTTCAAAATGTCAAAGATTTGTTTTGTCTGTTGCAGAGATAATCAATAAATGACATTATTATACCCTAACATTTAAATTGTTTTTCCATGATGACAAAAAATGGGTAATTATTGATATAAATCTGCAAAGAAATCCCAAATTTTGCCACTTTCCTAGAATAGAGTAATGATTTTGTTATGTAAAAAAATAAAGAAAGAAAAGTGAAGGACGACTTTCAGCCATTACAAGAAGTGCCTCAGATTGACTGATCCCACATGTTTCTGGATGCTCTGGAAGCTCCTGTGTCTGTACCACATCAGATCATCTTCCAGGAGAGAGAAAAACCAAACAGGCTGAGCAGAGCTGAGGAGAGTGATGAAGGTGAACAGTGAGTGCACAAGGAGCACGACTTTAACACTTCCTGCCTGCGGCACGTTGTGAGAAAGCTCTTTGGCAGACTCACTTAGTTTGGAGAAAGTTTACTCTTCACATTTAAAAAGTGAGGTGTCCTGTTCATCAGGTCAGTGTTGACTTGATCCACACTGCACGATGATATTTAACCACAGAACAGCTTTGTCTCAGTATTACCAGAAATAATCATGATGCATTTCCTGCTACAAAGAGTTATTGTAGGAAAAACTATTTGTAAGTTTGATTTGTAATTTCCAGGAGCCAAGTTAAGTAAAAATAAATGACAAATACAGTGGGGTTCAAAGTCTGAGACCTCGAAATCTGAAAGTTTAGTTCACTAAGAGATAAAAAATCAGCATCTTCAGCTACAGAATGAACTAAACCAAGTCAGCAAAATTACCACCAGCAGAAGACTGTGTCATCATAATCTCAGAGCACAAGTAGCATCTGTAAAGTAGCATCATCTCTCAGGGAGGGAAACACAGTCGAACACTTGAGGTGGGCTACGACACCTCGGCATTTGTCAGATGAGTGTGTTGAAGGTTTCTAGCAGTAAGACAGGAATGCAGCTGATGCAAGGAGACAAACAGAGAAGGAACATTCCTGACATGACAGACAGCTCTTTGCAACGTTGTCACATCGCAGCTGTAATGTTTGAACAAACCAGTGGAGTCCACGCAGCTCCAGTGCTGCTGCCAGTGATGCAAAACCAGGACAAATACAAATACTATGTTCTGAAATGTGTTAACATTGAACAACTAATTGTTCAACCCACATGCCAAATAAAAATATCTTTACTTGTGGACTTAAAGTTTTGGACCCAGTGAATGTTTTTGTGATATTTCATGAACTCAGTGTATTTCCCATTTGGATGTTTCTGGTCACAACAACGTGAAATAAAATCAATAAACATTCAGTTAAATAAAGTGACTCTGAATGTATAATCCTGGAGGACCAACATCCTGTAGCAGCTTAGATAAAGCTCAAAGAGCACAAACCTCCACCACCACATCCTCCACCTGATGCTACAGACTGAACACTGCTGCCTTCTTGTGGTAACACTGTTATTAAAGCATTCACCATTAGAAAAGATGGCTGCTGGGATTTTTCTTCAAACATGATCCTATCCTCTGATCTCGCCCAAAGATCTTGTCAATATTTACTTCTTGGGTAACACCCATGTCTGTGATAAGATAAGATAAGATAAGATAAGATAAGATAAGATAAGATAAGATAAGATAAGATAAGATAAGACAGCAAAAAAAGCACAAAAGTTTCATAAACATCTGTCCAGTAGTTTTTCTGTAATAGTTCAAATGAAGATGATTCCAGTTTAGTTGAAGTCGGGTGTTATTTTTGTGGCTTTTCCATCATTTCAATGTGAAACACAGAATATCCTCTGATACACAGCTTCATTGTCCTTCACTGCAGAGGGTAACAGACCAGCTCGTGTTACAGACAGGACTTTATTTGTAATTCCCTGTGTTTGTTAGATTTCATTAGTCATGTATCAGTATGAAGCTTTGTTTTTGAGGCTTCATGAGAGATCAGATGTAAAAATGTTACTTCATTACCATCTACCTGTTTGCATTCAACAGCCTCTTTAAGTCCAGTGGAGAGAAACCTTCATGTCTTACAGTCTGACACTTACATCTGTAATGTGACATATTTTCAACAAAACAAAACAAAATGTTTGGAGCAGTTGGACTGGACCATTGAAGCACAATCAAATCCCAGTTAACGAGTTAATATTACTAGAAACTACGTACTACTAGATAGTGTTAGTACTACATAATAACTGCTCCAACAAACTACTGATTACTGCTACAGCTGCTACTCCTCTCTGTCAGTGGTTTCTGGTGGTAATCTGAACTGTGCTGCTGACTGCAGGTGGACTGCTTCAGATGATGCTGGTCGAAAGTGCTCAGGGCAAAGTGATGAAAGTCCTATGTCTGTATATATGTGTTACAGCCTCCCAAAGGGTCTCAACCCACTGCTTGTATTTCTTTATGAACATAAAGCCACACAAGAAACACTGCTGTCAAAACCCCCAAGCTTTATGGAAAAGTTAAATTCACAAAATGATTCAACCCAAATGACCAAAGAACACAAACAAGGAAAAATAACGGGACTGGAGACCCCGGTCAAAGTGAACAAAACGGAGAAGATGCCAGAGGGTCATGGGTCACCACACCCAGCATCTCCCCACCTATCTATCTATCTATCTATCTATCTATCTATCTATCTATCTATCTACAGAAAAATAATCCTCCATTGTGGCTTGTGAACCATTTTCATAAGAGTGAGTCACTACAATCACCTCCATAGTAAATTTCATTTTCGACACCGTGTCCTCTCTTTGAAAACCTGCAGAAAGGAGGATTCATGTCTCCAGTCAGTGATGTGGTAAAGTCTACTTGCATCATTTTAGTCTGAGAGTCTAAATATATTTCACTTCCAGTTTACATAGAAACCTGACTGTGACTGACCAGTGGTTACCAAGCGTCCACCACCTCTGCAGCTCCATCATCAACAGTATTATTAGATTTAGTTTCATCAGCGTCTGACCCTCGCCGCCGTCTGAAGATGGATCTCATGTCGCAACAACTGTGACATTTTCCTCAGGGATTCATTTGCACCAAAACAGATGTAGTATTTGCATAATTCATCAGCAGCTTGTTTGGTGGATGGATTACGGTAATCATTGGTTACAAGTAAACCTGCCCACCTGTGCACTCATTTGCATAAGAAAAACTAACTTTGTCAAACCAGAGTAAAATCTGCATACAGAGCACTGACGACCTTCTCCTGTGTATCAGCTGCAGCTTTACATCCAGTGTTTCTGTCAACAAGACGTTTAATGGGATGAAGAATTAATCTAACTGCAATTTACCACTGGCTTCATGAAGCTAAGAGACTTGATGGATTTAAAAAGTAAAAGCAGGAGAAACTGGAGTCTGTGGTCCAGACGACACAGGGTTGTTCAGCCAGTGGAGGATTGAAGGAAACAGTGAAACAGACTTTTCAGATTTGTTTGTGCAGCTGAAAGAAACTTTAACTGTTGTATTGACGGTCGTCCATGTCGTCCAGCTGTAGACTGCAGCTCAGAGGCAGAAACAGGAGGAGGACAAAACATTTGGTTGAAAACCTGCAGAGTTCAAACTGTCTCTAAAAAGCCTCTTACACTTCGTCATCTCTAATTTACCTCACTGTGAAAAAAAAATCTGTAATTTGATGTGTTTGATAAAAAAAACATTATTTCTTTGTACAATTATGAAAACATACTATAAGTTTACATGTATTTCATTCGTAGTACAATAGTAGTACAAGTGTAGGATAATTATACAAATATTTACTTTTTTTAATCGATGAAATTATTAAATTCAAGTTTAATACTCTGAATATATTTCCTAAAATTTGACAGTAGTGAGAATTAGTGGTAATTCACAGATATTTTGTATAATTGTAATTAATTTTTCACAACAAGTTAAACAAAAAGTGTTTCATTGTATTTAAATGTGTAAATATGATTAATTGAATATCAAGCCAAAAATTTTACAAATTTTTTTTTATGTCTTTATTTTGAGCATGCAAGAAAGAAAAGAAAAGTCAAAAGTCAAAAGTAAAAGAAAACAATTAGTAACTTCAGAAAACACAAACCCACCAAAAACTGTAATTAAAAAATATTAAAAATACAAAGAATCTGTCGTACATGCTCGAGTCCTAAAAGTTAACTATATTTTTATTTTCTCGACTTTCCTGAGATAACGAGAT
>OOFC01050781.1:5519-18738 GCA_900323345.1 Pseudochromis fuscus | reverse complement strand
GCAATGATTGAAATGAGTTATAGATAGATATGTAGAGTTATGTTAGGTCGGTGCTGATTGTTGTTGGTGTATTCTGTTCTATTCTGTTCGATTATTTTTTATTCTAACCTATTTTGTTCTATTCTATTTCGAATCTATTTGATTCTGTTCTATTCTTTTCTGTTCTGTTTTGTTCTATTCTATTCTATTCTATTCTCTCTATTCTGTTCTTTTCTGTTCTATTCTATTCTGTTCTGTTCTGTTCTGTTCTGTTCTATTCTATTCTGTTCTATTCTGTTCTGTTGTTTTCTGTTCTATTCTATTCTGTTCTGTTCTGTTCTGTTCTATTCTGCTCTGCTCTATTCTATTCTGTTCTGTTCTATTCTGTTCTACTCTGTTCTATTCTGATCTGTTCTGTTCTGTTCTGTTCTATTCTGTTCTGTTCTGTTTTATTCTGTTCTATTCTTCTCTATTCTATTCTATTCTATTCTACATTGTGATATTTGCAGGATTCACCGTTCACTTAGTTTTTTCCAATCCTGTCACATTTAGACACCTGTGCTCATATAATCCAGGTTATTGGAAACTACTGTGTCCATGTTGGTTACTCTACTTCTCAGAATGATGAGTTGAAGTATTTGGTTACAAGTTTGGCTTTTCTGAGACGTACTTGACAAATCTAAAGACGCCTCACACTTCCCACAGCGCCTTCACAAAGCCCGCCCCCCCTCGCTTCACTAAATATTAGATTCCTCCTCTAAAGGTCTGACAGCGGCGTCGAGCAGCGCAGCTCTGCAGCAAATATTACCTTTGTGAAACTAAACATTTCTAAATCTGTTGACACTGTGTCAGAGCGCTTTCATTTTAGCGCCTTGGAATTAGTCGTGGTGTTGTATTGTATTGAATTAAATTGCAAAGTGCTCCCAGTGTCTTCTCCCCGTTTACGTGGGGGGAGTGTGGGTGCAGTGGCAGAGACAAAACACAGGTACATCTCACAGTCGAAAGCAATTACATGGTGTGTTGTGTTGGGCTGAACATGTGCTCTCCCACTGGAAGTCTAAATAAAGCTAAAGGGCCTTGGTCACAGGTAGAAATGAGGTTGTACTTCTAGTCGTCGGCTTCCTGTGTTTCAGCTGCCTTCATGGTTTTCAAGGCCTCACCGTGTTTAATCCATGGATTCCTGTTGCCTGTGGGTTTAATATATCTCTGTGCCTGGCAATAAGGCTGAAAACTGTGTGGTCCCGAAGGCTGCGAGCCTCCTCTGTGTGGCTCCTCACAGGAAAACTGTCGCTACATGAGGACTTAACGTTTACCTGGTCCTTTCAGTTTAAGAGGACAGTGTTACTGGACAATGCTATCGTGATGTTGTTTTCTCATTTTGAAGGATAATCTTTTATGTAGGGTTCTGTAACATGCATGAAGAGGTTACATTCTTACCATTCTTTGGCAGATCTGGAGTAGTTATGGCATCGGTGCCTTGCTCATGGTCACCTCAGCAGTGCCCTGGAGGTGGACCTCTCCGGCCACTAGTCCCTGCTCTGTAATTTCTCTGCGCTGGGACTTGAACCCTCCAGTTCCCGACCCAAGTTTGGCATTAGACCATCACAATGTTGTTTCGGAGCCAGATGTGATTGGATGTGAAGGGAGGAGTGAGGAGGCGGGTCTAACCCTTGAACCCGAGGATGCTTGAGTTCACTGGCGAATGAACCTCCAAACCACTTCCAACTCATTGGAGACCGGACCTGTCAATCAAGGACTGAGGAGGTGGCGTCACCAGTGAATGAACCTCTAAACCACCTGTAAATCATTGGAGACTGGACCTGTCAATCAAACTAACCCCGCCCCTAAATCTTCTTCTTTTTTGGAAGATTAATATCTACTTAGTTTTTTTCCACACGGACCTCGACATCACTGATGAAAAGCGCTGACTTTACAACCATTTTTGACTTGAATCTTAATTTTTTGGAGCCTGCACCTAGTGGCCGTTGGTGGTATTGCACCTTTGAGACCTGGTGGCTTCATCCATCTTTCAAATCCAGTCAACATGTCAAACTTAATCTTGCCTCCAAGAGCAAATCGGGTGTCAGGCGAGTCGTCCTCAGGATTGGCTTAACGAGGAAACGGTGATGGCTGCATCTCGGCAAATTCATTGTCATCGGCGTTAATTGAAGAGGAACCTGATTTCCACACATTATCACGGTTTAGCCAAATGTGTCATTCAGCATTTAACCACTCATTTATCCCCCCATTAAGGGCAGAAGAAGTGTTTCCTAATTGCTGTTGTCCCTGAGAAAAGCTCCTTTTTTTAATTTTTATTATTTAACTCCACCAGCTATTTTTGTTTTGTTTCGAAACCTGGTTAAATTGGCCCAGTGCCAAATTACCAAACGAGTAAATCCAACTCATAATGTGCTGTAAACAAAAAAAACATATATGTAATGTTTTGTCTTAATTAAAAGAAAACGCTCGGCTATTTTTCTTCCTATTTTCTGACGAGAGATTTAGAGATTTTACATAATGCATGTCATTATTAATCTTGTTTTTTTTTGGTGTATGCCCCACTCTTCATTAATCCTCTGTCGTTTCTCTTCAGTCTGTTTAAAACAAGTTTATATTCATCTTACTGAGCTCACACTGACATTTTCTGAGGGCTGTAAATTTTAAGTAACGACCTCAGGAGAATTATTGGACATCGTGTCAGTGGTACAGTCCAAGGTGTCTGTGTGTGACTTCCTGTCCTTCAAACCATTCAGCAGATTTTGATGTCGATATTTTTTCTCCCCTCTTTCTAATCTAATTATGAGAAATTGAGATTTCTTTAAAATTATTATTGAAACGTTGAAACTGCCTCCATCCAAAGTGCCTCTCCCTCTGAGCATCGAACAGTCTGAAGCAGGAGCTGCAGCGCCTCCCTGTGGACAAACCAGGCAGTGCAAGATGAAAGGCAACAGTGACTCAAACTTAGATGGAGCGAGTGGGAAAATGTATAGAGGATTAAAATCTGTGGCGATATCTTCATCTTTATCTGCGCTTTTGAAAGGTGCAGCTGAAAGAAGAGTATCGATTGTGATTCGATCACATTCAGTTTTCTGAGTTTATTCACGAGAGGATTGATAGTTTGAACCAGCACCACTCCAAAAAAATAAAACAAAGAAAAAACATAGAACCTCTGTGAGATAATTACCCACTCTTCAAATGATTGTAATTTGAGTTGAACATTAGTAATTGGTGTCACTAAATGTAAAGATTTTCATTAGTCTGGGTTTAATTAACCATTTTGAATGATCTGACCCCTGTCTTTTTTTTTTTTTTTTTTTTTTTTATTGACATACAGCAGAAAACATGAGAATTCAGAATATCAACCTAATGGATCTTATTAGCCACGTCCTCCAGACCAAGGTGAATTAATCAAAGCAGACTTGATTTATATACCCCGCCCCTTCCTCTCTTCCTCCATCTCTCTCCCTCTCTCTCTGTTTCCTGCGCTCTCTCTCACACCGAGGCAGCTGGGGATTCATTTGTCTTGCTGATTAATGATGAGAACCATATCCTCCACAACACCAGTAAATTAAAAGAGATTGGGGACAGAGAGAAAGAACATCAAGGTCCATTCATCCCAATCAAATTTCACAGTAGGTCCAATTCATCCTAAGCTTTATTTGTATTGTCTGCTACACAAACATAAAAACGCACTAGTCATTCACTTTCCTCCTCCCCAGACCGTCTCTGGCAGTCTGGGGATTTCATCTGGCAACTCTCCAGGTGCACGCTCATTTTTCCAGCCTTCGGGATACAACCGTACTCATTGCTTCACTACAATGAGAGCAGTGTGTCTGTTTCTGATAGTAATTGTTCATGAGCTGCAGCTACAGCTGGCTGTGAGCACTGCTCGCTCCATACGTGCAGGGTGTTTGTTTTTGTTGTCGTCCTATAGTCTGAAGATATACATGCAAAGATTTCTCTGAAGGCTGGGGATGTACAGTATAAATAATGTACCATATCTGTATGGACTGTGATTTAATATTTAAAATAATGCACAACAATATACATCGTGTGCTGTGAGACCAGAGGAAAATTAATTTTTAATCGTTGGCGTCAAAAATCCCACATGAGGATTTGTTATATTTTCACGTAAAAGTGAACATGATGAGAAACTAAAATGAAGAAGTTTCCACCATATTTCTAGGTCTGCAAGCAAATATGTGGCATGAAAGATGTTAACAAAAGGTCAGATTTCTTCATTTGAAGCAGCGTTCAGATGACACTCAGGTGGATGCGATTGAGTCATCAAAGGCTTGTTGGAGAAAACTCGACCTGCAGCCGTTGTTCAGCCTGTGAGGTGAAGTGAAAGTGTCAGAAGTCTAATTTTTATTCCAAGCAAAGAGGGACTTTAAGGTAATCCATCCAGCAGTTGTCAGACCTCCCTAAAAACCAAAATGTCAACCTGCAGAGGCTTGTAGAGGAAAACAGTCACAGCAGTGTCAGAGACGTTACGCTGTTTAAAACACAAACCTGGAATTTTACATGGATTTAAGAAAAAATGAAATTACAGAAAATCCAAAAAAAGCCTTGAAGTGACTTTGAGTTGTTATAAAAAAGTATATATGTACGGATATGATATAAAAATTACCGTATTTTCCAGACTATAAGCCGCTACTTTTTTCCGACGCTTTGAACTTAAACACCGGTGTGGCTCAGTATCAGCAGCACGAAGCTCGTTGGCTTTTTACAAGCTAGCAAGCGCCATGCCGCCGCTACATTTAGCATCGTCACATCAGACCCGGTCAGAGTGGACCACATGAAACTGTTCGAATAAATTCAATAGCGGCTTATAGACAGGTGCGCTCAATAGTCCAGAAAATACGGTAAATGGATATATTATATTATGTGGATAATTATGTTAATCTATAAACATTTAGCCTGTTTTTCTTCTATGATTTAACTTTTTTAATTATTATTTTGACACATCTTGTATAATTATGTAAGTTTTCACAACAAAAATCGTTAAATATTTGAGTTTGTATTATTTGATTTGTGCAAAAAGCCTTCATTTACCATTAAAAAGCCAAAAATTGCCCCAGATTTCATGTTAATTTAAAGCTAGAATTTCAAAAGCTCTACTCATTAATTTTCTCTTGTTTGACAGTGTTTATTTTTTGTTTTACCACAGTTTCTTTGTTGAAGCTGAGACTTGACACTTAAGATTTATTCTCTGGTGACCAAAAATTTCACTGCAATCCATTAAAAACTTGTGAGGATATTTCAAACTGAACCCCGGCGATGGACCGACTGACTGACGATGGCGTCAGTCGAGCCACGCCGCCAGAATCGTTGTTAGTTCCACAAGGGCGGCTTCAGATTGCCAAGTCTGACTCAATGAATGGACCTGATAACAAGAAATAACAACAAAATCCAAATGTTTGCTATCTGGTGGTTGTTACTTCTTTCACTTCGGTCTGATAGCCGCGGTGATAGTGGCTCAAAAAACTCCTCTCCATCTCCACCTCTCCAATCCAACACAGCACACAAGATTAAACTCAGTTGTTATCCAGGAATCAGCAGGAAACCTCGGCCCGTATACGTCTGGTGCACTCCAAGCAATTTT
Source organism: Pseudochromis fuscus (assembly GCA_900323345.1). NCBI lineage: Eukaryota > Metazoa > Chordata > Actinopteri > Pseudochromidae > Pseudochromis > Pseudochromis fuscus. Next base: position 13,154 of record OOFC01050781.1, on the reverse strand, counting down.
ACATCACACATGCATCCTGTTAATTCAGCTCCAGTTTATATGGAGCACCCCTCGAATGGTTGTTGTCTGTATTTGTGTTATTGTTGCCATTTCTTTTGGTTTTAATGTTGTGAAGCAGCAGCTTTTATATCCCCTCCTTCCCCGCCAGTATCATATTACTGCTGCTGTTGCAACAAACCATTTCCCAACATTAGGAATCAATAAGCTTTCATCTTATCGCCTCTTGTTGGACGTACTGACTGCTCGACTCTCAGCAGGACCAATGCAGTGTGTGGACAGTAATTCCACATTGTTCAGGGACTCAAACAGGCCCTAAATTTTTCAATTATCCCCACAGCGTCTGGCAGCTTCCCAAAAAGGCATCTCAAGTGACTGGCTTCCAGAGGAAATGGAGGCAACTTCTGAGAAGCACTCAGGTCACATCTTGCTAATTAATGCCGCTTCCCTCTGCTGTTCCAAAAAATCAACTGTAGTTTCAGGCTTTCTTGTTGTTGTTTTTTCTTCTTCTTCTCCTTTGTGATGTGTGCTTTTCCTCTTCTTCACCTGCCGCTGCCTTCAAAGTCACCAGAGCCTCGTCTGGGTTCAAAAGAGTTACATGAAGAGGTTAAAAAATGCGGGAAAGCAGCTGGAAGCAACATTTTCTGTGAGGTTAGTAACACACTGACATCCACTGATACACTGATCTTCCTGTGATAAATATGCGATAATTAGGAAAGGCAGGGATGTGAGAAGCTGTAAATCTGTAGCTTAAAGAGTCTCATAGAGGATATTTATATGTTCTCCTGACCTGAAGTGAGATTTGGCATCATTGAAGCAGCTAATGCTGATTGTGACGGGCAGGTGCCCTGATGCGAACCATTGCTCTTGGTATAAATGGAGGCGACAGTGGAGGCCACCTCAGCATCACTGATGAGGGCTGCAGTTCTTCTAACAGCCACTAGGTGATGGTTCCCAGTATAGACTGTACTGTATATAAAAAAGTGGAGGAAGCAACTGGGTCTCAACAGTGAACCCAATGCAGAAGTGCAAAAACGTTGCAGTACCACCAATAGCCACTAGATGCTGGCTCTCAAAAATCATTATTTTCAATCATGAAATACTCAGTCGATACATTTTTTCCATAAGTCATTTTGATGTCATTAGTTACAGTCAAGTCTTCATTATGAAGTAGATATTATGTTTCAAAAAGAGGAAGATTTAGGGCGTGGTCAGTTTGATTGACAGGTCTGGTCTCCAATGATTTATAGACCGTTTGGAGGTTCATTCATGAGTGAACTCAAGCATCCTCAGGTTCAGAGGTTAGACCCGCCTCCTCACTTCTATCACTCACATCCAAATTTGGTCACTTCTGGCTGCAAAAAGCCAACATGTCCATGTCAACTCCTGGCTTCAAAATGCGAGTCCTCAAACCAATGTGTGAGGTTACATTAGTTTCGTCCATCCAATACAGCAGGGGTGCTCAATCCTGGTCCTCGAGAGCCCCTATCCAGCATGTTTTAGATGTTTCCCTCTTCCTACACACCTGATTCAAATGTTCAGGATTGTTATCAGGCTTCTGCAGAGCTTGATGATGAGCTGGTCATTTGAATCAGGTGTTGGAAGAGGGACACATCTAAAACAAGCAGGATAGGGGCTCTCGAGGACCAGGATTGAGCACCCCTGCTATACAGAGTCTGTGGTTCCAAGAAATAACCACAAACCTCTGCCATGACCTCGTCCAGCAGCACTGATGCTATAGACTGAAAACTGTTGCCATCTTGTGGTGAAACAGCAATAGTATTTTGCTAAAACAGAGTATAACAGTGGAGGATTCTTCAGGATGGTTTGGACTGGATCTGATGGTTTAGATCCATCTGCTCCTTGGGTGATAACTTTATCTCTCAAAGAATCACTACAGTAGAAAGCAGTCAAAGAGCACAAACCTCCACTAATGCATAATCCAGCTGAGGCTATAGACTGAACAGTGTTGCCCTCTTGAGATGAAATAGGAGCACGATGTTGTTAGAGCAATAAGGATTTTGTGATTGAGGGACCATTTGATCATTGTATAAAACCCTATGTCTTCAAAAAAGATTGAGATCTGTTTAGTACTTTTTCCAAATTGTTGACAACAAACAAACCAACACAGGTGAAAACATAACCTCCTTAGCAGAGGTGACAATACATAAGATGAACAATCTTGCTTTTACAGTTATGTTGAATTAGTCCTCCGTGCTCTTTGTTCCCACTCATCTCTTTCATAAGGACTACAACCATCTTTCCTGTAAGGTATCAGATATAAAAACCCTCTGACTCATCTGAAGATCAAAACAAACAGCATAATGATATTCAGCCTTATAACAGTCGTGACCGTGAAGTTGCCAGGTTTGGCGCCGTTGTGACTGCATCCGCAAACCGTGTCTGGCAACCCACCACTGCTCAAGAGAAGCAGCAGAAGACAGGGCTGGATGGATGAAGTGGTGTTCTTCAAGGAAAAGCTCCAGCCTGTGACTCTCCCTGAAATTGGGAATTGATTAAAAGGATTAAACATAAAAGATAAAATTGTTAAATTTAGAGGCACTGCTAGGTTCTGTTCAAACAGAGAATTGAGCTAAATTGGAAAAATGTAAATACTGACCTGATTACCAAAATGATTAGAATTTATCCTGAAGGGGGCGTGAATGACTGTGGCAGATTTCATGGACTTTAAATCCAAGTTCAACACTGGGGGAGATCTGGTGAAGGCTGCTCTTTACCTGAATCCTGAAATCCCAGGAAATCCTGAAAAGCTGAATGCTTTAAAAATTAAAAACAAAAACACTGTTATGGTGTTACCCTCACACCATAAAAAGGTTAAATGCTTTAGGTGTCACGTCATGAACAGAGGATGAGCTTATCGTAATATAAAAGTATCAAAGTTACAACTTCAGAATCAGAATAAGTTTAATTTAAAAAGGAAAATTGAATAAGAATTTTAAAAAGTTTCAATATGAAATAAGTAATAATAATTTTACAAGTAATGAAAATATTAGTGCTGTCAAATGATTAAAATTTTTAATCCGATTAATCACAGGGTTGCTGTGGATTAATTTTGATTAATCACGATTAAATATTACTTTTTAAATCTATATTAATCACATTTAACTTTGCATGAGGGGGGTTTGTCGCAAACTGGGTGATGTGTTAGCTGAAGTGCTAGCAATATGTGCTAATGTATGCTTCACGTTAATGTGGTATTGTAAGCTGAAAGTGCTTCAGTGAAGAGAAAACTTCTTCCTGCAGAGTCAGTCAACTATTCTGTCTTGATTTTTTTGTACTCAAATTTCCTATGGAGAGGACCAACGTGCTGTTTAGCATCTTCCATTTTGATTGGTTGGTTCTGCTTCCTGTCACCACAGGATTAACTGCCTATTGGTGCAGGTGTGACGGTAACTCCACTTGGACAAACTGCCTGAAATGCAGAGATGTTCAGAGTCGTTCTGTGCTGCAGATGGATTAATTGCATTAAAATTATTAATCAGATTAATCATCATGATGGATTAATCTGCCTTCATGCATTAATCTTGACACCTCTAGTAAAAACTTTAAAAAACTTTTGTATCATTTTCTTAACTGATGATCATCAATCTCATATGGATTGATTGCATTATAAAATTATTAATCAGATTAATCATGATGATGGATTAATCTGCATTGATACATTAATTTTGACCACCCTAGAAAATCTGCATAAATAACACAGCACTGAAAGATTATGTTGAATTATATTATTGCAAATTGTTGTTCTACAGTACAAAAAGTACAAAAAAAATGATGCACACAAAGAGTCCAGGAGTCAGACTGAGTGTGAGTGAAGAGTTAAACGTTTGATGGCCTCAGGCAGGAATGACCTCCTGTGGCGGCTGTGGAGCATCTTGGTGGGAGGAGTCTCCCACTGAAGGAACTCAGGGTGGGAGACATTGTCCAAGATGCTGGATGCTGTAGCCAGCATCCTCCTGGCAGACGCTGTCTCCAGAGAGTCCAGCTCCGCCCCCACAACACCAGCGGCCTTGTGGATCAGTTTGTTGAGTCTGTTGGCGTCGGCCACCTTCAGCCTGCTGCCTCAGCATGCAACAGCAAACAGGAGAGAGCTCCCACCACAGACTCATTAAATATCCACAGCATTGTCCAGGAGATGCTGAAGGACCTCGCCCAGTCCAGTTTATTGTCTAAGTACACCCCAAGGTATTTGTAATCCACACTGACCCCACCAATGGAAATAGGGGTCACAGGGTCTTGGTCCTCCTCAGATCCACATCCAGCTTCTTGGTCTTTCACGCTGAGCTCCCCTTCTTTATTCTGACAAGCTGATAAAGCAACAACACGTCATGTTTGGTGACTTATCTGTGACTGATTAATTTCATGACGGTGCGTGTCACAACACAACAAGATTGTGGCACTTTTAGTATTAATATTATGCACTATTTCTTCAGTACACATCTCAATCATGAACTCTTAAGTGAATTTTAATTAATTCAGATAAAAATCTGCAGCTCTGCTAAAAAAAGAAGCGTCTTTGCTTTATTAATAGAATTTCCGTAATTTGTTGCATTTTAATTGCTCTTTATTTTTAAAGATTCAAACTTAGGCTGTGCATTTAATTTGCATCTCATTCTTCTACAAACGTTTTCTTTTTTTTTTTTTTTTTATCCATTCAGCCGGTAAACAGCCCTTGAACTTTGCTGCCACCTTTTCAATTACTAAGCCAGTTCATTCGGGTGCTATGCTGTTGAAGGATTTATCAGCAAAACACATATTGAAACTGCTGCACAAAGACTCCTTTCAGTCATTTTCTTAAGTGTTGGCTACTTTGCCTACCCTTTGCTGCTTCAGGAACCCTGCACACCTCGCCCTTTCATTATTTGGATGTTGATTTGACCTCGTCTTTCCTCTATTTGGTTTTGATGAAAGTAATGAGCAAGATGTCAAGGAGGAAGAAGGGAACGTTTCATTTAAGCAGCTGTGAATAAGCAGGTTGGCCTTTCAGTTCTGGCCTGAGGAAGTTTCTTTAAGAGTGAAGGACACCTCTGTTGTACCTCCTGCAAACCCAGGGTCATCGTGAAAAGGGAACATGATCAGTCCTCTTCACATTTTCCTTGTACAGTGGAAGTTTGACAGTTTTCTATATTTCTGCATAAACATGATTTAAACATCACCAGATTCTAACAAAGGACGACCTTCAAGAGTTGGTGATCAGTTAAGAAAATGATACCAAAGTTTTTAAAAGTTTTTATTAGGGCTGTCAAGATTAATGCATGAATGCAGATTAATCCATCATCATGATTAATCTGATTAATCATTACTCTGAATGTCTCTGCATTTCGAGCAGTTTGTCCAAGTGGAGTTACCGTCACACCTGCACAAACAGGAAGTTAATCCTGTGGTGACAGGAAGCAGAACCAACCTATAAACATGGAAGATGCTAAACAGCATGTTGGTCCTCTCCATAGGAAATCTGAATACAAAAAAATCAAGACAGAATAGTTGACTGACACTCTGCAGGAAGTAGTTTTCTTTTCACCAAAGCACTTTCAGCTTAAAATACCACATTAATGTGAGGCATACATTAGTACATACTGCTAACGCATCACTCAGCTTGCAACAAACCACCCTCATGCAAAATGAATACACACTACCGTTCAAAGGTTTGGGGTCACCCTATCAAACCAATGGTTTCCAATGACAACAATGACCATGTCCAGACTGAGGGATCTACCAGCTTGTTCTCCAGGCTTTACTCTGATTAAATATGTTTCAGACTTGACGGGAAACACGTCTTGCTGGTTCAGAGACATTTACTCAGTATAACTTGATGTTGTGGTTGCTGTTTGTGTTCAGTTGTAGTTTACATACGTTTTGTGATACTTGTTTTTGGTAAAATTGGTCAAATTGTTTTTTGTAGGTGACAGTCGTGTAGATTAAAAACTAATGATATTTAATCGTGATTAATCAAAATTATCCACAGCAACCCCGTGATTAATCATTTGACAGCAATAGTTTTTACAAATTCACAGTCAGACACATTGTGTATAAAGGAGGTGAATGACGCTAAAGACCATTTGGATCCTCTCCAACAATGGTTGACCAAAAGTGAGGTAAATGATACTCTACAAAGGAACTCAGGGTCTCTCTAACACTTGCTAATGTTGATGAGTCCACTGTGAGGAGATCACAGAACGACGACGATGAGTGACATGGTTACAAAGAGAAAGCTGCTGCTTTCCAAAAAGTTTATTGCTGCTCATCTGCAGTTTATAACAGAAGTCAGAGGCCTGATGAAAAAATGTTTTGTGCACAGATCAGACCAAAACAGGACTTTTTGTTTTAAATGAGAAGCGTTACGTTTGGAGAAAAGAAAATATTAATGGTTTGTGTTACTATTGCAGCTTGTCATTGATTTAACAATGATTTTTCAAATTATACCATCGAAATCTGAAGGAAAATCTCAGGACATTGTGGGAGAAAGTGGATCAAACAGACCCGACGACCCTGAGGACAGAAGTGGTTCTGTCCAAGAACGGTTAAAGAAGTTAATGTTCTGGACTGACCCAGTAAAAGTCTCGACCTTAATCCAACAGAAATGTTGTGGAAGGACCTGAAGCAGAGAGTTCATGTGGGGAAACTTGCCAACGTCACAGAGTTAAAGCTGCTCTGTGCAGAGGATTGGGATGAAGTTCCCACAGTGCTGTGCAGGACTCATCAGCAGTTCTTCCTGCACAAGGAGATCACAGCAGACACTGAAAACAAAGGCTCACACGCTGTTGCCACTCACAAATAGTGATATCAGGTTTTGTGGATTTTGTGCAGTAAACAACTAGATCTACAAGAGCCTAATGATTTTTGACAGATTTCTGCTTTCGTTAATAAAGGTTTGGCGCACGAAAGGGGTCGTCACGCTAAGGCAAACATTAACCAGGCTGAGCAAGTTGATTAGTCACTTAAAAGCTTCTGAGGTGTTTCCAAAAGAAGGTGATTGAGATGTGTGTGGTTTGGTCCAGCTTTCAGGTACCTTTGTTGACAGAGTTTCAGTTTTTCATCTCTCTTAGTCCTACAAAACTTTATAAAGACAAACAACAGTTCACAACACGGGATAAGATAACATCCTACTATTTATGTCATATGTTTTAAATACATATGAGATATCTAGTTGGATATTAATCAGGAATAGTTTAAAGAACAAATTATTTTCATGCAGCTCAGATGATTATTGTGTCTGTAAAGCCTCAGGTTTGTAACTAGCTGGAACAAAACTGACTTCCTCAATAAGTACCGTATTTTCTGGACTATTGAGTGCACCTGTCTATAAGCCGCTATTGAATTTATTCTAAGTTTCATGTGGTCCACTCTGACCGGGTCTGATGTGACGACGCTAAATGTAGCGGCGGCACGGAGCTTGCTAGCTTGTAAAAAGCTAACGAGCTTGGTGCCGCCGATACATGAGCCACACCGGTGTTTAAGCCGTAGGGTTCAAAGCTTTGGAAAAAAGTAGCGGCTTATAGTCCAGAAAATACGGTAGTTTAATTTGGTTTAGATATAAAATTTGCAACAAAAAAAATTCAAAGTAAAAAAAAATAACATATCTAAATGCAGTGAGTTGCTACCGTGTCATTGGCTGAC
>OOFC01050779.1:0-11505 GCA_900323345.1 Pseudochromis fuscus | reverse complement strand
ACTTTCCTTATTTGATCTGTATTAACAAACGGGATATTGAAAAACTAATTTTGATTTATTTGTTTTCGTTTTGAAAAGGATAAAACGGAAAACGACCCATTTTTTAATGTTTTGTTTTTGGATTCTTAATTGAATAACGATTGAACCAATAACACACAGATTGAATTGGTTTCTAAGCCGAAAGCAACAGCTGAGGTGTGGAGGAAAAAAAAATGGCAGTATGATTTGCCGGGGAAAACATACATGTCACAAATGGCAATTACACAACTTGCATTATTATGCCATTATTATTATATTAGTTGAAAAATTGTATTAAAACCGCAATATTATCGTTTATCGCAATAATTTCTGGGACAATTTATCGTCCAGCAAAATTTGTTATCGTGACAGACCTAGTTGCACAATAATTGAACTGGCCACTAAATATGTATTGTTTTCACATTAATCTATGATAATCTATGATTAATATGATGCCTTAGGTTACCTGTTTGAATTATGTTTTTATATTTCATCTTCATCTTCATTTTCCGCTGTAGGGTTGCACATAAATGACAATGAATTTCCAGTTCAATATGATTACAGTATAGTTTTCACACACAGGGAACTAATGAATGAATGAATCACATTTTTAAAATGTACACAACTCAATCAACTATCTTCTCCCACGCCAGCTCGCTCTCTCTTTTTCTGCCGTGGTTTTACTTTTCTCCTAAAAATGTGCTCAAAGTCACTGTGTGCGCACAGGAGCATTTCCTGTTCAAGCAGGGTTGTTTTCTCCCGTTGCCATGGTGAATTGTAGAATCAAGGTTCCATTACTGTGGGCTTTTTATACTGGCCGTGCACACACTCAACAGAGAGTGAACATACTCGGAGTTGATGAAACCAACTGTGATCACCTGTTAAAAAACGAAAACTCAGAGTTTCAAAACTCAGGATATGTCAACTCAGAGTTTAAGAAGTGACTCAGAGTTTGTTAAACCTCCTTTGTGAAATGGGCCCTAGCTGTAATCACTCAGTTGATACTTAGGTATGAACCCTGCCCACAGAAGGTGATTTAAAATTCAGCAAAGTGCAAATTGCCTTCTAAAAAGCTGCAGCAATGGACAGGGTGCTGTACAACCTTTGTGTCACTTCAACCTATTGCACATACAACCTCATCGGTTAACTAAAATGTTGTATTGGTGCAAACATGGAGGATACCGAGCACAGGTGTCCTGAGCGGACACCAAAACATGTGAGAAGCAGCATGTGGAAGTATTTTGGGTTCTACACCGGAGATGGAAAAGTCACCAACAAAGATAAGAGTGTATGTTGACTTTATAAAAGGCAGCTGTCTTTGTTGTATTCAGAGCAAGACAGATCAATAAGGAGAGTTCACATTGGAAGAAATTAAAAATATTTCTTGGATGAGGAGAATGAACAATAGCAGTATTTTGGTGATAGACTCTGATGATGACATAGCAGGACGGTGTCCCGTATTAAAGGCTTTAGATAGGACTGGACCCCCTGGACTGGACCAGAAGGATGGAGGACTCAGAAGAGACTCTTGATAAACATGAGATACAGATGGAGAGGAGGAGGGTCCGAAAGGTGACATGTTGTGTTTTGTGAGAGCGAGCAGACATGGGTAGGTTTTTGGTGTAGGAGGGGGTTTGAATTTATCCTAACAAATTACAGGTAATTTTAAATCTGTGCGAACTTGAAGTGATGGCCCTGTCATACATCACAGAGGTTCTTGAATAATTGGCAGGTTCATTTATATTAATTTTCACTTTCACTGGAACATTGAATTTGGTCCCAGTTCTATCCGTTCATGCATCTTCTTTCATTCGGTCTGAGTAGTCTGATGTGAACCTTATGAGCACAACACTTTGTACAAGACAGTTCAGGATAAGTGACTCCTGCCAATTCAAACTGCCTCAGTCACATATTTAAACAATGGGAGAGAATGAGAAAATCATACACCACTCTGTGAGACCAACTGCCAATAGCAAAGCCTAATCAACTTAGTTCCTTAAATGCAGTCCTGATCATTTCAAAGCCAAGCACGCATGGGAGTCAGCTGCAGCGGCAAAACGGGACAGAGAACAGATCATCAGCCATTTTGGCTCCGAACTGATGTTTTCCTATTTAGCCTTGGAAGCCTGCCACCCAAAAGTAAAGTGGCTTGGCCAGACCCGATCAATTATGATAAGGAGACCTGGCTTCTGATAGTGTGTGTAGAGCAACGAATGAGAGTGAGCAACAGGTCAAGTTTAAAGTCAGCAATTTGATTTGACATGTAGCCTGCTCGAGAGTAGATAGCCACAGCTTCAGCTTGTCAGTCTGGAAAGAGAAAAAAGCCTCATCACGGTGCTACTAAAGTGCTAACATTGGGGTTAAACACAGTGTTGTGGCACCAGGGCTGTGTCATGTATCGGGTTATACATTGGGTTAACTTATCCAGGCAGCAGCATCAGAGACAAAATCCCTGTAGAAATGATGGAAGTAAAATGGTGCACTTCACTGTAGCAGCTATCCTTTCTTTAAGTTTCCTTAAACCAGCAGATGAACGCAGATGAGAGGGCTTGTCAGGATGTGTTATATGAATGATTTGTCACAAAGCTGGAGCACTCAGTCCATTATAAGACAAAACCTCCGTTCCTGCACAGAGATGAGTTCTGCTGCTCTTTTAATAAGTGACCTATGAACTGTTATTCCAAAGGTAAGGTTTTATTGTCTATTAACAGTTGTGCTTATGTTTGGCTCTTGACGTGCTCAATATTTCGGCCCTTGATTTCTGGCAATGCTCGTCCAGTGGTTGGCAGAAAAAGATGACTGATCATGACTGAGTTGCTGCTCTCTCAAACTCTTTATACACATGCAAAGCACATTTATTCCGCTTGGAAGAAGATTCTGTCACCCATACAACAGAAGAGGAGGAGAGATTTGCGACAATCATTTGCGACATCATATTTTTCAAGAAATGTTTCTGTTTTAAGTAAATCCCCACTGATTGACAGAGTTGGAGAGTTATGGCACACAGAGTATTTCTGCCAAGAGATACCTTGAAGGATGTTATCTGTCTCTTGGCAATTCCCATAGTGGTTCTGGACAGACTGACCGTTCTCACACAGAGAACCAACCTGTCTTCTTCCTCGCTTCTCATTTAACTCCTGGCCCCGAGTCAAAATGGCCGTCTCCCACACTGGCAGAGTAGGAAGTCAATCTGACCAATTTAGTGGGTCACCGGAGACTTCTGCTTCCCTCTCCTCCTCCCTCTCCAACCATTTGTTTGGAGCATGTGGACGGTATAACAGAAATGGCGAGCTACGCCTTGTCCTGCTGTGCTTTAATCACTCGCTTCAAAGGGTATCATGTTTCTCTCGCTCTCATGATGGCAGAAGGGGCGGAAAATAAAGCTTTGCTCCACCTCACCTGCATTCCTGTACATCCCAACCACATATCTTCCTTCACCTCCCTTCATAGCTGTTGAGCTTTGTTCTCCAGTATTCTGTTTTTTTTTTGGTGATTACAGTTGTACCACTGCTGGGAAACAACATTATTTTATTTGCAAGCACACAAAGTTGGTTTTCAATACTTTGTTTTGGTTTCTCTTTTAGCTTGTGAGGGAGAATGCATGTGCTCTAACAGAGTAGCCAAGTCTGGCTTGGTGACTTTAGTGCTAACACACATATAGACACATCTCATATGTGTGTTTATCAGATCTCATCAGCACAGTCACTGCTGCGCTTCTTCTCTGTGTAAAACAGAAAAAAAACTAGAAAAGCACTCGGAGAGCACAGACCTCCTCCAAGCACAACATTTCCTTTGTGACTTCCACCAAAGATATTACTAGTATTAGTCTTGCGTTTATTTATATCAATTTTAGTTCCACAGCGTCGTCGCTGTTTAAAGATGTCTGTTGCATGTTTCTAGCTTCATTGGGGTTTTTTTATGATGCAAGTTTCAAAGATCGATTTTTTTCTTATTCTGGATCATATTATCCGAAATTATTCCTTTATCCAGATCAATCTTTGATATATTGTAGACCATGTTAGAAAGTTGTCCTGTATTTTTTTCAAAGTGTCTTGACCATTTTTGGTAGAGTCATATGCATAAATGTCGCATATGGCCCTATTTCCCAATGTTAAAGAATCCTTAAAAAAATTCCTGGATCCAGACAGTGATCCGGATCACTTCCATAAATCCGTCCGTAACTTTTTGAGTTAGTTTGGAAAACAAAAGACAGGCAAACAGACAGACAGACAAACCATGGCAAAAACATAACCTCCTTGGCAGAAGTAATTATAATTGTATCTTTTTGTTTTCAGCGTTCTCCAGTCTAAATGATGAAGTAGGTTCATCATTTGCTTTCAGCAGTACATGACAACATAAATGATCCATCTGATAGTTTTCATATCTGTAATTAAAATCTGTTTAACGTCAGGCAAAACACAACATTTCATACACCATTCCTGGTTCAACCTGCAGGAACTAAAATTTTTGAGGAAACAAGCTATAAACACAACATTTCATACACACCATGAGATATTTGGTAAATTTGTTAGCAAGCAATGGCTTAACTGCACATTCAGCAGTCCCATCGTTGAATATTTAGAGCTGTGCTGGGAAATATCCAGTAGTCACTATGTGTTAGATCTGTTTTTGGTTTCCACCAACTCCAGAGGGAAATCCTCTGACTGAAATCCATGACTTCGGAGCTGCTGAATACTCTACCTGCTTCTTTGTGTTGTTCACTGCTGAGCAGGTAGTGTACAGTGGGCTTTTGGAGTGATGTTACAATACATACTGCTGACATCAAGTAACGTCAGTTTGCTAGCTATGGTGTTTTATTGTGTTTTAATGGTCCAATCAACCTGTTCCAAATGTTTTGTCCAGTCTAGATATGTTGGGGTTTTTTGGGGTTTTTTCCAGAAATGCATCATGAAGTGAAAGTTAGATACTCTCAAAATGCCTTTAAATGCGTTCTGTGGAGAAAACCAACTCCATGTGAGTGGGGAACCACAGCAAAACAGTACAGCTGTGTTCCTGACGGCTCAACCATGATTTAAAATTTACTATGAAGCTGTGTAAAACCAAAGAGAGCTGCACATTCAGATGATGATCTTAGCAAGTTCATCACTACAGGCCCATTTTTCACATTGTCCTTGAGCTTCTCCAAAGAGGTCAGAGGTTAGAGTGAGTCACAGCAACCTTATGATACAGTGCCTTGCTCAAGGAGCGCCAACAGCACTGAGAGTCCAACTAGCACAGAGCCTTAGACCTTGGATTGAAGGATTTCTGACCATCTCATTATGCCATCCTGCCATGCATTATGCACTTCAAGGCCGCTCTATGAGTCATAGTGTTCAGCATTCTCCCGAGGCTGTTGACATTTTCCACCTGCTCATTTCTCTCCTCTCTTGAGATATGAGATACAACCGAGTTAGATAGCACCTGGACAAAGTAGCAACAGTTAGCTATTGTTCCAACATAATGTGTAATTAGGTAAAACTCATGTGTCCAGCCAAGATAAAGCACATAGTTACAGAGCATACTGGGGTCCTCCATCTTCCAGCTCAGACCGTAATTAAAGATCCACAAAAGCTGTTCTGGGATATGCCTGGGCTTTTTCCCCTGCCTGGCTGATGGGCTGCCTCTCTGCCACCTATTGCAACAGGATCTCCATGCTGGAGGTGCATTTGGATTATAACAGCATCTCTGAACTCAGCATGTAGATTGGCTGCTACAATCAAGATTCTTATAATAAATGACAATGTGACAACAATGTGAAAGGGGTCTTTCTTAGTGATGAGCCAGACAGCATCCAAATCAGCAACTCCCCTCGAGGTTTTCAGAGCTTCATAGCAAATGTGAGTCCACTCCATTAACTATTATTTATTAAATGAAATGTAATGTACATGACTCCCACTAAAAGGTTCCTCACTGAATGGAGTTTAAAAGGGCAACGTTACTCAGGTTTCTCTGTTGCAATGTACAGTATACACTGTGCATATGATGAACACATTCAGAGTAGTAGTTTTACTTAAAAGACCACACAGCAAATGGTAAAATAATACTGTTAATAGAGCAAGTTTAACTAATATTGAATGTATGACTGATGGGTCGCATGGAAATAAATTGCAGCTTGTGGCTGCCTGATCTGTTGTGTTATATGGAATTTTTCCTGGAGCTTGTGGTACACAGAAAGCTATCATTCCCATCTCAGGAAAAAAAAAAGTTGACATTTCAACACAGCTCTCTGTAGCAAACTGGCTTCTTTGTTTTTTTGCAGTGCTGAGTGTGTTTACTTGCCAGCTCCTGTCTGAGTAAAGGTCATATTTGGGATCATATCCTGTCTGTTTGTCCTCTGTCCTCTACACTTGCAGAAACAGAATACTGTAGATATCACCATAGCAACACAGTTTACACAGCGGATGTTTTTTTTTTTTTTTTTCCATGTCTCAGGATTCCTGCTGTTATCAGCTCTTTAGCATATTTATCATATTCAGGCTCCTCATAAACAGGATTTTGGCTTATCAGGGTTATTGTAAGTGTAATATATTTTAGCCTGCACTAGGGCTGGGCGATATGGAAAAAAATATTATCACGATAATTTTTCCCATATTGATCGATATCGATATTTATCTCGATATATAATTTGATATTGCTGTGAGTTTGAAAAGAATCCTGATAAAGTCTGACACCTAAAGAAATCAAATGATTCATTAGATGAACTTAGAACATAGTTTATTAACATAAAATTATGTAATGTAATAGTGCAATAATGCAAACAGTTTGGAAAAACGTTTTTTGCTTTTTTTATGCCTGTACAGCCAGTTTTGGCTACATTTTTGGGAAGTGGTAGCTCTAGCTTTGTAAAAAACTAATTAAAACCACCTAAAATGGACATCCTGTGTATGCAATTAACGTGTTTATTAAACACTTTCAACAAAACAAAACATTTTGAAATTATGTCAGTCAGTTTGTCTGAGGTCGACTTTGTGAGGTCTGTGAGGTGGTTTGTCACAAGCTGGATGATGTGTTGAGTTTTCACTCTTGTACTGCTGGACATAAACTTACTGCACAGTCATAGAGTCATTGTATGATAATAAGTTGTTGTGACATCAAACATCCAAAAGGACAGACCTGAGAATAACTTTTGAATACCAGCAAGAATAAAACAAACACAGCAGCACATGTACCGCTACACATGAAGAAATTGTATTGAGTATTTAGCAAACAGCAGCATTGAAATACACCGCACAATAACCTGGAAACAACTGTACATCTCACAAACAGAAATATCTTAAACAGGGCGTTATGCACCTGAAATTATCTTAAAAACAAAGAGAAAACTTACTGTCTCCGACTTCTGTGCAGACCACAGTCACTAATTAAAGATCAAACAGAAAGCCGACACGCCGCTGCAGTCTTACGTAAACATTGTAAAGAGCGTAACCTACGCAGACAATAACAGAGCTTAGAGACGCTGAAAAGACTTCACAACAGGACGTTAGCTGAAGTGCTGCACAATCATGGACTAACGTGTCCCTCGTGTTGATATTTCAATGCTGTAGTGGCAGTAGGTCAACGTCTTGTTGAATTCAAGGCTCTTTTCAAGCACGCGCGCACGTTCGCCGCTCTGGTGTATAAAACCAAAGTCCTAATATAGCTACTTTTGGTCTAACTCCATGCTTCCTTCAGCTTCACCTTACCTCCACAAAAACATTGCAAGTGGGCATGTACTATGACGAGTATCCCCAACACTGCAGAATGACTGACTGCTGTCTGTAGCGTCTGCTGTGTGACATGCACTTCGTATCTTTGTATGTTACCCATATCGAGTAAAAATGACCATAGTTTATCGATCGTCATCGACCTATATTTTATCGCGATCCCGTTTCGAAATCGTTTTATCGCCCAGCCCTAGCCTGCACATGGAAATTCACCAGTAGCATGGGTAGCTTCATGTTTGGTCCTACAGTGAAGTAATAGATATTGAGTCATACTGAAGGGAAATATAAGGAGTATAAAGCTTTCTGTGCTGAAACATGGATTTCTGTAAGGTGACTTGGAATAAATAGGTTCACCAAATGTGGCACGTTATTAACTACATGGACTGAAAATGTTTAGATGAACAGGAGACTGAGCTACTTCAGCTCAAAACATGTGTGCCATGTTCTTTTCACAAAACCAGCATTGCTGATATCAAGAATAAATGGATGGCATTTTACATCTTTAAAGCTTTAATCATAGCCAGCATTTTATATGAACAATAGGTCAGAGGGCTACGTAAAAAGGCTTTTTTTTTATGACAATACTGAAGTGTGATCAATACTTGTGAAAAAAACCAATTAACAATTTCAACATACAGTTTTGTAACTGTACAGTAATACAGTTTTTTTCATTAGTCAAGTCAAGCCAAGTCAAGTCAATCTTTATTTATAAAGCGCATTTAAAACAACAGAATGATAGCACCAAAGTGCTGCACAAAAATAAACAGATAATAAAAACTACACATTAAATGAAATAAAAATACAGTAAAATTAATAAAATACCAAAAAGACAAGTTCTCAGTCTGGTTTAAAAACTAAAGAATAAAATAGGTTAGAGTGAAAAGCTTTGGAACTAATTTGGGAGCAGACTGTGCTCATTCATCGTGTGCTTTCCCCTCCAATACTGGGACACAGAAAGTTTGAAGCTGCTGTTAATGATCCGATCATAGCTCGGCTGCCATACTTTAAGACAACCACTGTTGCTGTTCACAGTTTAAACCTTCGAGCACTTGCTGCTATTTACACACAATAAAACTCATTTTTTAGGGCACCACTTTCTGGGTTTTTAACATATAGTACTATTATTTATATTGCACTAATTTTTAAGTCACTGGTGGGCAGCATAAAAGTTGAAAAGTGAGGCAGTGACTTTTAATACTGACATACAGATTGGTAACATATTCCAGTACAAACCATAATCTAGTCCAACATGATGATCCAGAACAGTGCCAGTGCTTCATCACCCCTTTTAGTGAGAGTGTGTCCTGCATTCATCACGATTCCCCACTGATTTATTCCAGTTTCTCCTTCAGTCTGAAATGTGCAGAACCACAAGAGCCCATCCGTTGACCTCATCCTGTGGTACAAATTAATATCAGCATCAGTGCATTTTCTGGCAGACGTAAGAGACGTCACTGCCTAAAATCATGATTATGTGTAAAGCAGAGTCAAGCAGCAGTGATGGATGGAAAGTGGAGCATGAATATCAATGAGGCAATTAGGAATAATAGCAAAGCAAGTGTGTTGAAGTGAAAACTTTGACACATTTTGATGCTAATTCAGACTTTAGATGACTATAGGCTTTTGAAAAGTGTGGCATCAGAATCTGTGATGAGAGCACGGATTGAAGTGCACAAGATGAGAACAAAGCAGGTAGAAGGTAACTCGTAAGTACTGCAGCAGACAACTTGCGATTCATGTCCAAATGAAAATCTACATCTGCTAAAGCTGTCCGCTTTGTTTCTGTTTTAACAGCTTGTTTCAGTTTGTGTTTGTTTTGGTTTTCCTGCAATGTTAAATGGTCCCGAGTAAATTAACAACGACACTGCGGCTTTAGGTGTTGAATCTAAATGAGCTTTGACACAAGCTGCACTATTGTTTGACGATTTCCAAGAGCTTTTCTTTTATGGGTGGCCCTATTATCTAACAGCTCTGTCTACAAGAGGAGCAGCCATTGTGGTCAGCACAGATAACCGATAATATGCAAGGCATGGGAACAGATGGATTATTTGGATGAGGGATGGATTTAGCTGAGCTCTCTTGTATTTTCTCTCCCTGTCCATCATATTCTCTCTCTCTCTCTCTCTCTCTCTCTCTCTCTTTGTATCATATTACCCCTTTTGCTTTCTACCTCCTCTGTATCTTTTTTCTTTCTTTCATTTGTCTACATGTTTTCTCTCTGCCTTTCTCTCTCCTCTTTCCTTTTCTGGTCTTTCAACTTTCCCATGTCATTCTGTCAGAAAGATGAGCAGCGGTGTGATTTGTAACATTACCTGTACCTGTGGTCTCTAGAAATAGCACCAAATAGCCAAAATGTGCTCTTTAAAGCAGCTGAAAATATCAGGTCAGAATGGTTGAATCATGTCAGACAGGAGTTGATCATTATTTGATATTACAGAACATTATGTGTCACATCTGTTCTTTTATCCTACTGAAAATTCCAAGTGGGGCTTTTAAACTAAAACTGTCATAACTGGGCTCAAGTACTGCAATAGAGCGCTTTTAGTTAACTTGCTATTTGCTTGATTTGAATTATAGCTCCAATTGTTCTCTTTTCTTGACACGTACATCCGTACTTGTAACGATTCATATTATAATCTAAAAATGGCAGCAGCCAATGACAGGTGATGTCTCATACAGCTTAATGGACTAAGTTTTTTAGTAAAGTGGGAATCGGTAGAACTTTTACAATCCTCCCAAACTCAAAAGTCAGAGTTTGGGAATATAAACTTCCACATGATGACCCCATTTTGGCAAGTGTATATCAAGTGAGCCCTTATATTGTTCTGGCTACTAGGCTCCCACCTTCATCAGTCAGTCACACATAACATGTGTTTTTGGGTTTAGGTCAAAGGTTTCCAACACCTGGACCTTGTGGCTCACTGGCATTGCTGCAGACATTTTGATTTGTCATCGCAGCAAAGCCACACGTTACTGAGGAAAACTGCTTCCAGGATCCTAGTGCTCACTCCTTTGTGGTTAGTAGAACAAAACCATCATTAAACCTGCAGTCAAACCCACGTGTTTTTGAACTTCCACTGTGTCAGCATAGTTTAACCTACAAACCTCATTAAACTTTTAAATGAATCACGAGACTTTGATCTTTAATTCTTGTATTGACATGTTTTTTCTATCTTGTACCGTTTTTGAGTTCTGGCAGTTTTAGTTTGAGAGTGTTTTCAGCCGTTTCTCAGCGTTTACAATGGGTGTGTATTGGGGAGCGCTCTCCCGCTCTGAGCAGGTCACGTGACCTAGAGTGCAGAGCGGTGGAGAAGAAAGAGGAAACATTTTTAGAAAAACGCCTGAAAAGTACCTTAAACTTAATTTTCTTGTAGCTTTTTTTTGTCCTCTTTAATTCGGCGGGGGTTAGAAAGCTGTCAGACTTATAGTTTAGTCTGTGGAGGGCTCAGAGTGACGGGAGTGCCGTTTTTCCCCATTCATTTGAATGGGGCTGCAGAGGATGACACAGAGGAGCAGTCCAACTTTGAGGGCTTATAAAATCCAAACGGTTTGAGTAATTAAAAATCCCCAAAGTCATTTTGGTCAGCACTGTCTCCTCTGTCATCTGTTAAGTTTTCAAGGTGCTACCATGTATGGTCTGGGAGGAGATAGTTTTTAAAGAAAGTGAAATTTTGGCGTTCGATTTAAGATTGGCGTGCAAAGTGTGGATTTCCTTTTGATCCTACCACTGCTAATGGTAAATATTCATGCCAGTCTCTGGTTAGTTACCTCCGCCAAGGTGGTT
>OOFC01050777.1:2780-46509 GCA_900323345.1 Pseudochromis fuscus | reverse complement strand
CTAAAAAAAAAAAAAAAAAAGTATTATCTGGCAATTAGTCATTGAGATATTTCATACACCATCCAACACTTACATCACAAAACAACTTAAAGAAAAAATCTGAGACATTGTTACATTAAATTAGAAGTACTCAGTTATAAAAAGCTTCACTAACCTGTAATGGAGCTCTAAGGGAAAGTTCTTCAGCATAATACACCATCACATCCCAGGGAGCATTGATCTTAAGGAAATGTATTGTTTTCTTTTCATTTGCTGTTTCCTCCTAAAGAAAACAGAGGTGACAGAGGATGTGTTAATAAGTAAAGTTAGACCTTAATAAAAAGCTAGAGTCATGAATCTGGTCTAGAAACCTTCTCCATGAGTAATCCAGTGCTCTCCAGGTTCTGAACAAACTTCTCCCTCCACTGTGCCAGTTGTGCTTTCCTTCGTTCAGACCTGCTGCTCTCCTCGGTGGGAACAGCTTCCCCCTCCTCACCGGTCACCTCATTCTTCCCCTTCCCTCGCCGTTTCCTCCGCGAACGAATCTCCCACACCAGCACAAAGTCTAAAAGGTTAAATGAAACACTGATTTTTGGCATCTAACGCTGAACTTGTGACAACCAATAAAATGTGGGCTGCTGACGCTGCCTACCAATTTTAGTTCTTCCATCTCTGAAGTAATTCCCCAGCTGTGGAAGTGGCTGGGTACTTCTTGTGTTACAGTGAATGTAAATGGGATCACTGCCATCCACATCTTCATCAGGAGCTGCGGCTGAAAGCTGAAAGCATCCAAAACAATTTAGCCATTAACAAAATTTTTAAATTAAAAACAAGTGAGAGCTGAAGGCAAAAAATGTTGTTTCTGCATGTAAGCATTTAGCTCGGGGTGGTTAATTTGCCCCTGATGAGGTTTAACTGTAAACTCTCTTGCTGATACACAGCATCCTAAAAGCGGCTACTTTGCTGTAATGAGTCCAGAAACATGAGACAGAAAACGATCACAGAGCATTTTACAGGATGATTGAAAACAACCTTTCAGTGCATTAAAGCCATGTTTCACCAAACAATATTTATTGATGCCCTGCACCTCGTGACATATTGTACCTCTGTAGATCTCACATTAAGGATGAAATCCCTGCAGATTCACTGCCACATCTCTGAGAAGTCAGTGAGGCGTGAAGAGATGAGGCAGAGAAGCAGAGTGTGTGAATGTGCAGTTTTATTTAGAATTATGTCATCCAAAAAGAGAGCACACTGCAGCGTTCGGGGGAAAAAAGTAAAATAGTGCTTACATATCGCGGCGGGATGAAACCCCCATTCTGCAGACTGCCATAGCTGTCTGTGGATTGTGCTTCAACCCCAGTGTCCAGATCCAGGAGGACCTCTCTGTCCCCCTTTAGCAGCCCCGAGCCCTTCCTCAGCATGGCGAGGAGGAGGATGGAAAAAGGGTCCTGTGGTTGGACAGTATACTGAGCATTCACATGAAACTGTACTGCAGAAGAAATCTATGCTCATCATTGAAGTAATCCACAGAAGACAACTACACTCAGGCTTTAAAGAACAAAAACAAGAGAGAACAGAAGCTTCATACTGTGCCTCCGCTGTGGAGAAAATCAGGCTGCTGCTGCTGAAGTCTGGATGTGCAGTAATCTGTGCATCCCTTGTTTTCTTCCTCTTCTTTATCTCTGCATCCCTCAAGCTCCTCTGCTCCACTGCAATAGCTGTGGAATACCGTAATGACTGTAGCACATGGGCAGCAGCTTGCACAGTCCTGTGCTGCATCTCAGCAGAGGAAATGTACATCGCACATTTTCAATCCATAAATAATGTAATAGTCAGTCCAGGGCAGGGGATGGGAAAATAGAGGACAAGCTCTCACCAATTATAATTATGTAGACTATAACACAATATGTGAAGGGTGGAGGGGATCTCCACTTTGATGTTAATGCTTATTCCCACACACATACGAGATGATTCGTACAGTTCAATTTAATTTAATTGGTTTTGAAATCTACACACATCTAACAAATTATTAATAGCATGAGCAGAAAAGCTCCACCCCACAGAGGTTTTATTTTCACACAGGCACAACACTAAAATGGTGCGTGCCTTGAAATGCTGCTGGCTAATACTCAAAGAAAATTTGACTACCTCAGCTCACTGCAATGCTGCAGAGATTGATGTGAGAAGGGTGTGAGGGGATGAATAAAGACAAGAAGAAAATGTCAGAAAAAATGATTACACTCTGAAGAAAATCACTTCTGCTGCCAAATTAAAGGGACCACCAGCCTATTTTACACATGATGACGTCATCAAGGTTATGTTAGGGTAGATGACTAGGGGCATGGAGTTTAAAAACATGAGCAGGGCATTATGGGAAATGTAGGATACAGAGTTTTCAGAGCTTGACTTAAGCTTCTAAAAACAAATCCCGATATTCTAGCCTCTGCTGTGCTGATTTATTTTATAAGTCACAAAAATAAATTACCATAATAGCTCATACATACATTACATACAGATTTCCAATCCTGCAGTTTATTGTTTCTCCATGTTCAGTGCAATTTGTTGGGAGATTTCATAGTCTATTCAGGTGAAGACAAAGGAGCACTGATAGCATCCTGTAGTCGTGCTTATTTCCTGGTGTTTTTCCAGGCTAAAGCTTTAAGAAGAGCTGAATCATCGCTATGTCACCCTCATACTAGTGCACTGAATACTGTTTAAATAGACAATGTAAAGGTTTTTCCTGCTTCAGGATCATAGATGGTGTTTCCTTTTATTGTCCCCAAGGGACAAAACACACACAGTTTCACTTATCATTTATCTTGTTGATCTGACAGTGTTCCTCTTCTTTGGTTTGACTGCACCATCCATACCTTGCTGAGTCATTCTCGGATCCTACTTTCCTCAGAGGGCAAGCTCACTGCGTTTGTGTGTGTGTGTGTTTTTAAAGTTTGAAGCAACATCCTTTTCTATCAGTGATGCTGCATTGATGAGCGTCTGGTGACATCATTCTGTTTTCACTGTCCTTGAGTTGTGCTCATGCCGGCAGACCCTCTCAGAGCTCGTTAACTCTGTTTTCCAGATCTCATCTTGTGATCTCCATAAACTTCAAACTACATCTGCGGCAGACTGTTTGTATCTCCTGTTGTGTTGACGTCTTCTTCAGCCACCATTTTCTGCAGGTTAATGAGCCTTTTCCTCTTTTCTTCCCTAAAGCTTCTAAAACTCTCTTCTGTGAGCTGCACCCATTAAAAGTCACTTATATAACCCTATATTCCTATGAAGCTTTGATGCAGGTTTGTAGTGTTGTAGTGCCCAGAGTACACAATATAGACAAGAAGACTTATTGGTTTGTTGAAACCATGGTAACAGCACAAGTACACCCAAGGTGACAATATTATGCTGCTAAAATAATAAAAATATACTTGAATGAGACCAGTGGTAACTTGTTGCCCTAGCAACTACATAAAATTGATCAGTTACACCAGAAGCTCTGAACAAGTGCTGTGTTGCGTTGGATGCTGTCTTGTCTCAGCACAGCAAAACATTTTTGGTTTTAATGCACATGAAGGTAACTTTGTGTTATTTACTTGTCTGTAAAAGACAGTGACTTCTCTTCCTCAGCCTTCAAGTTCTCCAGAAAAGCCACATGAGGAGGTATATCTGCTTCTGCTTTGGTACAAATTAATTTCAGCATTTATGAATTTTCTAAATAAAATGTGAATTATATGGTTTAGAGGAAAGCACCAAAATCTCTCATCAACAGGCCCAGGAGTAACCAGCAGCACTTACCTTTTTGATTGCTGTAGTGCAGCCTCTCGGTGATGAGCAGCTGTAGATGGTTGAGGCTGTGCTGGGGAGCTGCCAATGGGAATGTGAAACATATGAAGAAGAATTACTCTTCATCAGCTTTTGGAACATTTCCCATTGATGTTGGCCAATAAGGCAGTTCTTCCATAGCTAACGCAGACAGCAGGTTATTTATGGACCTCACTTCGTCCCTGGGGGCGGCTGCCACAATGAAACACAGAGCTGGGATATAAAAAGTTGTGGACAGAGACCAAAACATTTTTGGTAATAAGTAGGGAGTTACTATCTGTAAGACATAGACAATAGAGCAGATGTCAGCGGTTGCTCCTCTCTCCAGAGCAACCACTGACAGGTGTGTTGGAAGAGAGAAACAACTAAAACATGCAGGGTAGGGGCTCTCGAAGACCGGAGTTGGACAGCCCTGCTCCAGAGGCTCTGGATGGTGGTGGAGGAGGTTCATGTTCAGTGTGTCTGCTAAGGATCTCCCTCCTGTGGTCTTTGCCTGCAAAGACAATGCTCACTATAATTTGTGCTTTTTCCCTGCTGATATCTCTGGCTCCAGATCTGCAGTTAGTGGCCCACCAACCTACTCAGTGGTTATCATCTCTTGTTTCTTAACACTCATCTTTTCTTGCTCTGCTCTTCCTTCACCAAATCAGACTGAAGCATCCTAAACCTGGTTCTGTTGGAGCAGGAGTTTTACCAGCAAGTGCTGCTCAGAGGGGAATTGTGGTGAAGATTTTTTTTAGTGATTTGGTATAAAATTGTATTAAATTAATTACTATCACCATCAACCACCCAGCATATAATGGAAGTCTGAAAATGTGTTTGCTGTTGGGTTTAAAAGAATCTGGGCTGATCAAAAGAATTGAGTGTTTTGTTAAAATGCAGGGTTTTAATGTTTGGGGGGGTAGGAACTGTGGCCCACACCCCAATGTTGTAGACGGCACTAAAGCAATGATTTTGTGTACTTGGACATACCATTTTGCATTGTTGCTTGGTTTGGAAAGCTAACTCTGTCAATAAGAACAGACTTGGCCGTCTTGTTAAAATGACGGGTAAGATCTCAGGAAGGAGTCAGGTCAAGTTTGCACTAATTCATGATAGCCAGGACCTCAGGAGAGCAACTGACACATTGGACTGACAGGACCATCCACTCTGGAGGCAGTCTGAGCTGCTGCCCTCAGGCCGTTGTTTCAGGACTCTGTGCCTCTTTTATTCTGGACGCTATTAGTTTGCTTAATGGCACTTGGCACTTTGAATACATTTGCAATCTGGCACATGGCACTTGAAACTGCACTTTATCAGGATTGTGATTCGTGTTGTTTCTGTTATTTATATGCACCTTGCTGCAAAACAGATTTCCCCCTTTGGAACAATAAAGGAACCTGACCTGAGTGGCTAAAATCAGGTTCAAAGACAAACTACTGACATGACCTACATAGGAGTGTTGGGAGAACTGACAAAATATACTGCTGCTGAAGTTGGACAACCGTCCAGTCATCATAGGTTAAGTGTAGTGATGATTTAAAATACCAGAGCACTCAGTGTTTGAGTTTCAAAACAGTGGTGCAGTGTTGAAACAGTTTAAAAGTCATGAATTCAAGATGATTTCCCAGTCACAAGCACTAATACACAACAAATTAACTATTGTTTGATAAGCTTGGCACAAGGGATTTTAGCTATTAAAAAAAAAAAAAAAAAAAAAAAAAAGGAAGAAGGGCACCCAGTTACCTCAGGCGACAAACAGGATGTACAGTCCCTGATGAGGTGGTCATGGGTTTGAATCCAGCCCATGGCCATTTACTGTATGTCATCACCCTGCTCTTCAACCTGTTTCCTGTCTCTCTCCACTGTCCTCCATCAAAAATAATATAGGACAAAATCCATTTATTTATTTGTCTTTTTAAAGTAAGATAATTGTTCAACTACATGAAAGCAGAGAGTTTACCTAAGCTGCTCTCTTACCTGTGACTCCTCTGTCCCTGCTCTAACATGACTGTCCTCATGTTTCCAACACACAGCGGTTCACTGCTCTGGCCTACAACAGAAATGCAAAGTCATTGTACTTAAACAGTTTCAGTACAGCAGCCAAAGTTTCAGTTCAGTTTATTCAGTTAAGCTGTTCAGTTCACAAAGGTTTATTTGTACATTCATTACCATCATGACCAGTATAAAACCTTCAGGACATGCACATCTTCAGGTGGGAGTTTAGAGACTGTTATTTTTTTAATTAGTGCTTTATTTACATTTTAATAAAACTGCTAAACATAATACAAATATTACATGCAGTACACCTTTATGAACAAAATCAAATAGCGCTTTTTTTTTCGCAATGAATCACTTAAAAGATGTCATCCATCATTGGCCAGCAATGTCCCACATTCAAAACACTGCTCAAACAGACTAACTGACTTTCTCTCTATATACAAGCTCAGCACATTTTTTATTGATCGTCCAACATTTCAAGTGAGTCCACCTATTGCAGCAGTGCTCTCCCACAGTCGGAAAGTCCTTCTGTAAATCCACCGGGGGAGAGGATTTTATCCACACAGCCAAACCGATCCTATTTTGGAACCCACTGAATTATTAAAGGAATTTTTTCATAAAACTTTTTCCAACATTTGACGTCACTCTGTCTGCAGCGATATTTCTGTGTGCAAAATAACTCTATAATGCTGCACTGAACACAGGAGCTACCAAAAAAGGGATTAAAAAATACTGTATTGAACAAAACTGCTGTAAAAAAACAAACAAACAAAAAACCCAACACATGGTGATTCTTAAGGTTTTGGATGTGAAGTACCTTTTTCACCTGAGATTAGATTTTTCTCTGTAGAAGAGCAGAAGATGAGGGCGACCAAGTGGCACTTAGAAAGGCTTAGAGCACTGATTAATGGACATGAGAGTAACAGTGTGACTGTGAAAGACACGTTTGTACAGACACACAAGTGATCTATGAATAGGGCTGGGTAGCATGGTGACAGTGGTGCAATCAACACTCACGTTTTGGTAAAAGAAAATCAAATCATCATTCTCTGCTGAACAGTCACTCCACTGGGTCTCTAATAAGACTCAATACCCAGCCCTACACACAGCACAGGGTTTGTCTTGTCTTGTAAAAAACACAACCTATAACAAAAACCTATATCATGATTGTGTAAGAGGACAAATGCAGTCTGCCAAATTGTAAAGAGTAAGGCATCTGAAAGAAAAAATAGTGCTCAATTTAGTTCAATTAAATTGGCAATTTCCTCTAGTTCAGCTCAAAAAGGCAACATTGTCATTGCAAAAGAAACCTCACATCTATCTCAGCCTTGCAATGAGAAGAGTTACAAACTGCCACAGGCAGCTGTGATCCAATCAGGGTTAATGCTAAAGAGAGTGTAGCACATGCATTATCATCTACTTACTACAACCTGGAGGGAGACTAAAATTAACATGGTTTAGGATCTTAGAATTTAATTTCTTTCCAAGTAAAGCTTTAATATTAGATGATGTTACTGGCTATTAGTTGAAAGGCTTTACGCTGAAAGACAGGATAAACCTCAAACATTGTCCTACACTGCTAATGTGACGAGTGCAGAAACCAATGGTGGACAGATCTTTATCTTACAGTGCCAACCACTTGTGCAAAATAAACCCAAAAAGCCAAGACAACTTATAGCTCTCAGTCAGTAAAGGCTTCTCCAAATAGACCTTAATTCTACCTTTAAACTTACCCCAGACTAATACGAAAGACTAAACCAAGACAATGTGACCACTCAGCTGAATAATTTAGTAATAGCTGTTCCCATTTTCTCTAAAAATGACAAAAAACAGTGCATGATAACATAAAGCCACAAGACTAACAGCAAAAGAAAGTGCAAGTCTGCATGGAAACCTCCACTCATCTCTACAAAGTGGAGAAAAAGGCAAGTTTGTTGCATTTCCTGATATAATTTTTTATCTCAGTGACGACATCTACAATGATCAAGCGAGATATCAGATAGACATTACAGGCATGAGTATGTTATGTAACAGTACGAGTGTTAAATATCCAGATATACTTCAGATCCACATTCTCTTGAGCTAACGGACACCGTGTGTATGAATACTTCAGTGGAGAGGTATGCTCCTTTGGACTCACACACAACTGTCAGTGATAATGCAGGGATACTGTACAGCACTGCACTATGATTATACCACAGTTAAGGTTCAGCAGAACATTTTGTAGCTGTTACTAAGCAAGAAGTGGCTTTTATCTTCACACACACACAGTTGCACGTGTTGTGTGAGCAAAGAATGTTACTGATGAATGTGTGTGTGCAATTGTTAGAGTGTGAAGCAGCAGTTTCCCCCTTTAGATATGGCTTTCCCCATTATATTATATTATATTATATTATATTATATTATATTTAATTTCTATCATTAGCATCCACATTGAAATAATAACTGTCACTGTGCAGAAACTCCTCATCTTCCTCCTCAGCACACTAAATAATGTAGTTTATCATTTTCAGTCATATCTGTATTTTAAAAGTCAAGGTTTAGAATCAAGTGACACTAAATTTATTTATGCATATTTGTTCCTATGTTGCTCCTACTTTCAAAAAACCTCCAATAATAGAGTAATGACGATGTATTACTGGGATCAAATAAAATACAATGTCATTCTGCAAGAGGTTCATTCATTTAATTTCTTTCATTTCAGGGACAATGTCTCACTGCTGCATCACGATGAGGCAATGTGATGAGCCCCGTGTTGGTCATTCAGCAGGAAGTTTTCTCTGATAGAAACATTTCAGAATCCGGTTCATCACAAGCCACACCACATCTGATTGGTTTATCTCAGTCTTTCAGCTGAGATCTCTGAATGGTTTGCAGTAGCACAGGCTGATACATCCACAACCCTTTCTCCTGGAACTGTGTCAGGCTCTTGTCTCAGTGACAACACACAGATAAGTGTATATGTGCGCGTGTGTGTGTCCGTCAGCACCATGGTTCGCGCTGGGCTCTGCCTCGAGCCAGACTGTCTGCTCTCTGCCAGGCGCTCTTCATCAGTTCGAGGGCCTCACCGCAGCGTTTCTGCACCAATAGGTCGGACACTTCTCTGTGGGGAAGGTCGACCTACGTACATCGAGGACATGCATGACAGTTTAACCACATGAACAGCTTGTGCTCGCAGTTGTTGGATACACACACATACATATATATATATATATATATATATGTGCTGATATTCAGACAGTAAATTCCTTATCATTTATCTTGATCATATATTTTCTGTCTTCTGTGTGTTCTTACCTGGAAAATAGCTTTCCATGCAGTGTCTAACGCCTGCAGCAGTCGATCTCTCTCCTCACAGCCGCTGAAATACAAGATCCACGGAGGGAGGAACTGGGATCGATCTGCTGCGAACTCCTACCGACAAACAGAGGATAAAAGTGGGGAAAAGCCCAGCGTGAAGGCTTAGAGTAGAAGGTCCACAACACATGAGATTAATTCCAGTGTTACACAGTGATAGGATTTACTGTACTGAGGTAAATATCACCTGACACAACCTTGATGCCTCAAATGTAATGCCCTTGATATCCAGGCAACTTTACAGTTTTTGTGATATGCATATTTATTGTTGTGTGCTGTTGTATTGCATTGCTGAAGTGCTGTCTTCACATCTGCTCACATATATAATCTGTTATCTCAGCATACAAACATTGTGGTAACAGCTTTTTTCTTGGCTTGTGCTACTAGTTTCACTATCAAGCAACAGCCCACTGATAGACAAATACATAATCTGAAATTAAAAATTAAAGTCTCTATAAATTCATATATAAAGCAGGACTAACACCAGGCAGGACTAATCAGGTGGTCACTCACAATAACACAGTACTCCTTGTCGGCTTCCACGCTGACCCCGATGACATCACAGATATCAGCGCTGCCCAGCGAACGGAAGAAGCTCGTCTGACAGTCCTGATGGCAGGTTAGCAGCTTCTTGTCAGTCACCACCAGGCAACATGGGATACATGGGGCGGGAGCCACACCCTGAGGGATAACCTGAAGGTAGAGTGGTGTTAGTTTAATTATACCTTGTCTATATCAACAGGGCTTACATCA
This sequence comes from Pseudochromis fuscus, assembly GCA_900323345.1. Classification (NCBI taxonomy): domain Eukaryota; kingdom Metazoa; phylum Chordata; class Actinopteri; family Pseudochromidae; genus Pseudochromis; species Pseudochromis fuscus. The sequence goes on along the minus strand of OOFC01050777.1, from coordinate 36,621 downwards.
TCTCATATTTCCATCTCTTGACTAAAACGAACATGCAACTGTTTCTAATAGGTTGTTTCAGGGAGGAAACAGTTTGTACAGCCAGAAAACTTTTTCTTATGATAATATCTGATGAGACTTTTTCCGTTTTCCTGTTGTATAAACCTCATCTGCACTCATTGCACGACTGTGATCATTATCTCCCCTCTATGCCTACAAAAAATCTACAATCTAAAACTAACACTAAAAATGTTAAACAGCTATTTGGTAAACATGCAGTATGTGTGAAAGTTTCTCTCCTTACCCCTTTGGAGACAGACTGGCAGAGCAGCTGCATCCAGTCAGCCATGTCCTGCTCATTGTTGGCGCTCAGCACCAGTGGAGGGCGCTCTGTCAGGATGACCTGGAAGGCGTGTGGACGCTCTGTGCTGTTTGAGCGACGGCAGCCTCCACAGTGCTCTCCTCTGTTGAGAAGTGAGGGGGCACAAAAAGCACAAATATTGATTTCTTTCCTCCAGTGTTTCACTGCTTTTTAACAGTAAAGCCCTCGATAGCTAAACCATCTCCAGCCTCATGTTGCAGCCAGCTGAGGCTTACCCCATGGTGACCGACATCAGAGGAGTCACGTCTGTTCTTTCTGCGTACAGGTAAAGAATCCCATTACTGTATGAAAGAGAGAAAACAACCATCAGTTCAATTCAGTTTTAGTTGTATGGCATCATCAATCATCCCTGAGCCTTACATTGTTATCAGTACTATAAGGAGAAAGCCAACTGATCCATTCTTGTTCATCTGATCAGAAGACATGTTACATACATACATAAGCATAAATATGAAGGATCTATAATAATGATATGAATAATAAATTACATCATTTACACAGTTGTTTCAAACATCTTGTTCTGCTTGGGCCTCTAACTGGTTGAGCCTCTAATCTTTATGAAAATAAAAGAAAAAATGTCATTGGCATCATTTAGAAATTAGTTTCAAGAATTTATCATATTTTAAGATATTACTATAATACTATTGATAGATTTTAAAGTCAAAGTCAGCTTTATTGTCAATACTCAATCTGAACATGACAGACTGAGTATCAAAATTACAGTTCTCTCTTTTCAACATGAAAACATACTAGCTATTAAGATATCGTTATTAATTATATTTTAAAGATGCTACTGTTATTATTGTCTAAAACTATTGTCAACCTCTTCACTCTGTTTTATGTTATACGTTGTGCACCTCTGCTTCATAAAATCTTTGCTCTACACACAAAAGACAACGTTCAGTATGTCTGGTGACGGCAGATTGTGAAAGAACTGAAAAGGCAAAAGGACATATGACTTCCAATATGTGCAGCATTTTTCACTAACACTGCAAAAGTGTGAAGAAGGAAGTGAGCAGTAAGTGTTATGATACACGTGATCTACACTTTTGGCTCGTAACACTGAAAACTTTTCTTATGAGATGACAACATGTCAGTCTGAGAGGTAATACAAATGTTTGTGAAGGAAAGAGATGTTGTGACTGGAAGGTAAATGTCAGATGCTCAGTGAAACACAGTGATATCAGCTGAATGTGACACTGACTGACGTGTACGACCTCCCGTACCTGAGAACGAGGTAGCAGCTCTTCCATTGTTCTTTGCCCAGGTATGTGGTTCCAGCCCGGTACTGCAGACACCCTTCTTTTGTACTGGAAAATAGTCCAGAGCTTGGTCGGCCGCCTTGGGGAGACAGAGTCATGTCCATAGGGTCCTCCCAGTGAACCAACGAATAGAGTTCAATGGATACTTCAGACACCTGGTCAAACAAACAAGCAAACATCAGTTAAAGACTGTTTGGAAAGTCAAGGAGAGATACTAAGATGTAAAGGCAGCTTATCTCTTTCAAACTAACATTACATTAGTTTGTGTAAATGCAGAAGTTACAAACAACCATGATCCATAGACATTCTGGGTTGAGGGGAAAGTTAGTATTACTAAAAAAAGGACCACATACAAATCATGTATATTTAACAATACTGCCAACCATTTCACAGAGCATACAGCAGTGTTTAGGATTTCTAAATCTGATGTGCATGATATCAAAATGTGGTTTACAGGAGTGTGCGTTAGATATTTATCACAGAGAATCACAGGTTTGGTCTTTTTTTTGTCTGAATATTACCATTTGTGATGCAGTTTCACATCTGCAAAAACACAAATTGTGTCTTTTTTTTTTTTTTTTTTACATATACATTAGATCATAAACCCATACACATATAATTGAATTCTGTGCAGTGTTGCAGTTGACTAATAATCAGTTGAAACAAATAAAAATTTTTGAGTCCTGTTAAAGATCTTGTAATTTTGTCCATGTAGCAAACAGTTAATTAATATGTTCTCTCTGTAAAGACCAGACAAAGGGCTCAGTGATGTTTTGTATTGCTTTACCTCACAGTGAGACTCCTGGGAGACAAACTTAGTAAGAGCCAGTTTTTCCATGGTGGCATCAGTCAGGACCGAGGGGTAGGGAGGCTCTCGACAACCTTTCACCATGGCTGACTTGAGAACAGACAGGAACCAGCTAAAAGTGAAGGAGAAACATGAACTGGAGGTCAGGAGAGGGACTAACAATCCTCCATCTTGTGCTGTGACCTTTATACTTAAAATATATAAAACCTATCATCATGCTATGCTAAAACTAGATGAAAATAACAATTTCAACAACTACTAAAGATTTGACTCAATTCATGGTTGAGTCCTCACTCTAATACAGATCATTGCATTCTTGACTTTGTGTGCATGCAGCCTTTTTGGGACACCAAGTAAAACTGAACAAATAAATTCTGGATTCATTATGGAATCAAGAGTATGAGGAAACATGAGATACAGATATAAACATAAACTCACAAAGTCAGTGAAACATCAGCTGTGTCCAGCAGAAATTTTCTCCGCCTGTTGGTACAAACCACCGTCACTGTCTGCTGGTCAAGGCCCACCTGAAGGAAAACGACATTATACATACGTTATTCATTTGTCTAAACAAACAAGAGACAATTTAAAACTACTCTTGGTGCAAGGGGCTTACTGAGAGATAGTCCAGCTCATTGTAGGAAACAGCATCTTCTACTGTGTAGGGCTTCTCTGCTGCACCTATGGACAAACACAAAAGTACAACAAAGAGAGCACATGTTAATTTAATGTAGTTCCTCTGCATAGATTATGTGATGTAGCACAATTACAATGACAGAAACTCTGATCATATCATAAATCAATGTCATCAGTTCACACAATCCTAGTAATAAATACATATCCAAAGATAAGAAGTTTAAGATATTTTACTTTTGTAAAAATCTATTTTGTCTCCCAATCCCAATATTCTTATATCGTAACTTAAGACTTGTACTGTTACAGGTTTTATTACCAAGCAAAGCCAGCGACATTAGGTGTAGTCAACTTACCCTTTCTAAGCAAGTAGATGTAACAGTCAGTCAGAAGTAGATAAAGTGGCTGCAGGTCGCCCTCCATATGACCTGTACTCATCCTCACCATCTGAAAACATCCAGATAAATCAGGTCAGGTGTTGGCAGTCTTTATATTTGCCTGTATCACACTGTAGAGCTCACTAGTTTTGGGCTTTGGCAACTGGATAGCAGACTGTAGTACAGCGTTGTCATAAATATAGCACACAGAAGACCAGATAAATAGTTATTTTGTTGACATTCAATCTACTCAATATTTGAAATTGCAGCATAATTCTGTTGATTTTATGAATTGTACAATGTTTAAGAATGATAAATTTGGCATTTTGTTTGTAATGTGGTGCAAACAGCAGTGTGTTTTTAACTACTACTTCTTCTACAGCTTGAGAAAAAGCAGCAAACTGAACCTTGCAACATTTCCACTAAGCAACTGTCTCCAAACCACTTCTCTGATGTCAAAACAAGCATGAGTTTAACATTACCAAAACTGCCACCCCTCCTTGTTAAACTAAAAACAACAAAAAACACAACTCCGTCTTCACCTTGAAGAGCTGCTCCTCATTCTCTCTGAATACATGTATCATTAGAAGAAGCAAGTGATTGTTGTCCACCCTGAAATATATACAATAAAAACCATTAGACTTGCATTAGACAACATCACAACAACAACAAACTGTTTAAACTTCTTACTTAAACTCTGCTGGATGAGAGCTTTCAGAGGGGCTAAGCTTCTCTTCACTTTTTTGTTGTTCTTCCTCAGCTGTAAATGTCATTTTACAGGTTTCCTCTGCTTGTCCATTTTCTTCTTTCTTCATGTCAGGCTCCTGTCCTGCTGGAGCTTTTGCTTCTCCTTCATCTTCAAGGCCACCTGAAAGAGTCTGCGACTGGCTATGCTCTGTAGAGTCATAGTAGCCACCACCTGTGGGAGCAGAGTCTGGACTGTTGGGGGTAAAGCAGCAAAGGTCTGCAGACCCTGGAGAGGCCTGCAGGAAGTTGGGGCTCTTGGCCAGAGGGGAGCCAGGCGTCTCTCCTGGGGCCGGGTCAGGAGGCTCGCCACCTGAATCCTCTCGAAAGGGCTGCCGGGCGGGAGGCTCGGGGCTCTGACCACAGCCTTTATTGTGTTTCTCATCCTCCTCCTGTGAGTGCTCCCAGGCCTCCTCCCTGTCCAGAGCCCCATTAAGCCGGTCCATGACATCACGGAGGGGTTGGCCCACAGTGTCCATGGAGGTGTCTGTCATCTGCGGGAGCCGTAGGAGGCTTTCTAACCCATCCTCCGCTCCTTCCTCCACAACCTCTGATCCAACCCTGCTTCTCGTCAACTCTCCCTCACTGTCCGCCTGCACTATAGTGCAGTTTACTGAGTCGGCATCCTCCAGGGTGAGGATGCTGTAGTCCATTTCCATATGCTCAGAGGAGACTGAGTTATGGATGCTGCTGCTGGAGTCTGTGGAGCCTTTCCCACGTCGCTTCTTCGCTGGTTTCCTTCGTCTGGCCAACCTGAAAGAACAGAGGGGTGATCTGTGAGCTAAATACAATTTTATAACTATTCAAACAGATTGCGATTCTTCATGCCACAAACTAAAGATTTAGCTACTGTACCTAATAACCTCGAGCTCATTGCTGTTAATCTCCATGTCATTTCCAGTATAGGTGATAAAATGGCGGCTGGCCACATGAACTGGTGTGACATCAGCTGAGGTGTTAGTGTCCGAGTCTTCGTTGAAAGGGTTATGTCTGAATGTGGGGCTGTGTGGAGAAGGATGAGCAGCTTCCTTCTCCTTCACAGTACCAGAGAGGACTACAGTGTCGCTGATGACCGTCTGGGGATCAGAACCACTGGATCTTGGGCAGCTGGCCTGGTCAGTCAGGTCACCCTCTACCGTGAAAAGCCACATGAAGACACTAAGTTAATAAAAACGCAGAAGCGACCCACATTTACTTCGATATAGTCAAAGAAATACACATCATTTGTTGTGCTGTCTTGCTGGTATGATGAGTGGGAAACATCCAGTAATTTGTTTGGAGAGTAGTTACACATTTTCTAGAAGTCAATTTTATTCAGCAATGGTGAGTTAACCAAGCACACAGCTCCAGAAAAACTTTGTGTATTTCTTTTTCAGCATAGCACAACACATGTTAGCGACTGCAGTGTTCTTTGTAGTTCTTTTGCAGGGTCAAAGAGGCACAAAACGCAATGAGTAAGACATCAAGTAGGTACACAGGCAGCAGCTTTCTTTGCAGAGGCACAGGCCCAGGTTGAGCATTACTACTGTAGCTCCAAGAGATGAGTCATAAACAAATGTTTGAATCCCATAACGTACAGAATTCTGTATTTACTGGGATGATTATGAGCAAATCAACAGCTTTCTTTAAGAGTTGTGTCTTCTAAAAAGCTCCAAAAACTGGTCCAGTGGAAGTTTGGATTTCGCGCTTGTTCTTGTAACAGCATCCAGCTATTTTTACAAGAATCATACAATGTGTGAATAACAATACAAAGAGAAATGAAAGAAATCCTAATGCAAGAGATACACAGTCGTAATGCAAAGAATTTACATGACTTCCACGAGTTCTTTTGAACAAATAATGCTTTGACTCTAGACAAACATCCCAGTTCATATTTAAACCATGAAATTAACTGTGAACTGAGAGCAAACAGACTTGTGTATATATGTGTACAACGGTTAATTGTAAATGCTGTACTGAAACACAGTAAACAGCAAATATCCACTGTATGACCATAATCTCAACTGTTAACTCAAGCTACAGTTTAGCTGAACCTCGACCGGTGCCACAAATCACACAGGAAGAGAAGACGTTACAAAAAAAACAATACACCAGACAGACAGATACACAATGTACTGAAGACAGACTTGATGGAGGTAAGTATCAGTTACTTCAGGCATTTATCTTGCTGTGATAAATAATAAGGCAGAGTGAGCATTAGGATCATTCCCAAGATGAGTAACACATGCAGAACATGACAAACAACAGACAAACCACCCAACACTGAATTCCTGGAGGGACCAAACTTACCAGTCAACCTAAAGTTCACGATGATGCTTTGGATTTTTTTTATTGGACTTGTTTGCTAATTTGGTTTAGAAAAATGAACTAATGATTATTGGATATGTCTGGGATGGGTGCTTCTGGCTTCCCATCAAACCCATCAGTTACATAGAAGTTACATGTAACAGAACTTAATTGATTTTACTGATGATATGGTTAAAGTACAGGAATTTTATTTACTAAAAAACATAGTAATGAGGCACAAAACTTTAAAATAAAACCCATTTGACTTCCAACTGAACCCATTCCCAAGAAACGAGCCACCATCATCCATGCCCTTTTGAAGAAGCTTGTTTTGATGTCTTCAAGATAAAGTATTTTGCATTAGCGAGCTGTTTTTACTGGCTACAGTACCCAGCATGCATTAAGCACAATCTATGGGATGACCATGCCAGATAGGAGCAAGGGAAGGAGAAAGGGATGGAAGGGCAGGAAGGGGAGGGTTGACCAATGTCCCACCTTCCCAGTCTGCACTTGGCAATGACTGCAACACGGGGAAGATGTCACCAAAATCATAGTCTAAAAAAAAAAAGGAGGGATAACATTGAGCGTTAGAGAGAGGTGGAGTGGAGACAGTAGAGAGGAGATTGAGTCAATGGCACAGAAACAGTAAAACAACATGATATATGGAATTTGAAATAACTAAATCAATGGGGAGAAAAATAGACAAGTGGGAACTAAAACAGAAGAACTGGCTCAGTATTTTGTGGGGAGTGATGGGGAAAGCATTAACTGAGCACTGCAATCACCCCAGTGACAACATTCTGCAACCACTAGCGTCTGCACGCCGAGTCATCCGTTTGATAAAATGCACTTTGGTATCTGTGAGTCACAAGAGTCTGCGAGGATCAATCCAGCTCCATGCCATTAGCCTGACGTCACTGTATGAAATTGAGCCAAAGCATGTGTGTGTGTACTTGCATTCAAGGGGCCCTGCTCACATCATAAACCCAAAATAAAGGCTTCCATTCCCTGAACATTCAATCAGCAGCAAAGTAAAAGATAATAACAGGTGTTCACAGTGGTGCCATTTAAAGAAACAGCAACACATAGAAACTAACACTAGATTTTTGGGTGGGGGGAAAAAAACATTTATTGAGAATTAAAAAAAACACCAGTTAGTCTCTCTTTCTTCTAAAATTACTTCTGATACAATGAAACAAAGGAACAAACATGAAATGAGTTGTGGATTAGATTGTTAGAGAAAAAACAGTGAACCTTACCTTCACTGGAGGGAGCTATGGCACTGTCATCCCACTCCAGGTTGGTGGAGGTGAGGGAGGTGAAGGAGTGTAGAGACAGGCTGTCTGAACTGGGCAGCCGTTCCTCAAAGTCCAGCAGGTTCTGAGGTTTGTAGTATTCTGGCATGTAAGGGGCCACATCCAGATAGGGCACATCCTGAACAAGCAGCACCCAACGAGAACATTACAGACCTGTTGTTAACATTTAGGAGTGGAATTTCATTTGAGACTGCAAATAAGTGCACGCTAACCAGCTCCAGATCGAAGCGAATGAACTCCAGGCCGGACACCAGTGTGAGAAAGAGTGTGAGGTGGTCGTGACTGCACACCAGTGCGTTCCTACCAGGGAAAGAAATCAGATGACATCATGTAAGTGTTTAAAAACTACTAATGGACGACCCATCAGACTAATGGACGACTTACTTGAAATAATACTTCTGCAGTAATCCTTGGTTCTCCTGGAAGAGGCGTAGATAGCTCTCTAAAGAGCTCTCACTTAAAGCCAGGTATAACCATGCACGGCCTACAAACAACAGAAAAGAGTTTCTTCTCACATACAACTCAGTGGATGTTGAATGATGCTTCACTCCCTGAGTGCTTTACTTCTTAGTGTGAGTGTGTTAAAGAGATGTCTCACTTCGACCAAGGTTGGTTGCTATGTGCTGAAGCTCATCGATCTGTCGGACAGCCTCTCTTCTGGTGAAGTGAAGGACCAGGACCCAGTAGCCCGAGGAGATGTCCTGCAGCCTGCAAGGTAGACAACAAACAATTGTATAACATGCATCAATCACAAAAAAGTAAGTGGGGTGTCACGGTATGAGTGATGTCATAAGAACAACATCATAACAACTAAATTACACAATGAATTGACAGAAGGTATGAGGTGAAAACAACTGATCAGTTATCCATTTTCTTGGTTTTTTTGGTGCCAGAAGTGACCGTATTTGGATATGAAGAGATGAGTGAGGAGGCGGGTCGGACTATTGGACCTGAGGACACTACCCAATGTGTATGAGACTCGAGTTTGATCAAACTAACCACACCCCTAAACCTCTCTTTTTGAAGCCTGAAATCTCCTTAATGATACAGTTCTTTCAGATGGACCAAACTAGAGATGTCCCAATCAGGTTTTTTAGCTTCCGATCTTTTGATTTTGCGTATCTGCCGGTACCGAGTCCTGATCTGATACCTCTTTCTTGATAGAAGAGCTGCAATTTTTTTTTTTCTTTTCTGCCAAAATCGCCTCCGATTCAATGCTTACAGATACCGATGCTATATCCCTAGACCATACATTACTAATCTAGTGGCCAGTTGTAGTATTACACCTTTTTGCACTTCTGCATTGCCTCATTTTTGAGTCCTGGTTGCTTTGTTCATTTCTATATACAGACTGCAAACTAGAATGAAGATAAGAAAAAACAAATTCAAATATTTGTCTGAAACGTAAAAAAAAACCCAACTAACCCTTTATTGTCGATACTAGATATTTGCATTATGACAGATTAAATGTGAATACAAAATTCTCATGTATGAGTGTTAATTTACATGATATCTAAATACAGTTCAGTTTCACACTTCTCTCCTTTTGTCCATATGGTTTATATACGCTCACTTTAAGAGACAAGAGTGATTTTTCTTTCTTTCCTTTCCTCTTTCTGATACTGTCAGTGGTTCTGACATTTTCATCATGGCACGTGTAGTAACAAAGAAGTGGGGTTAACCTCCAGCTCCACAGTTAAAAAAAAAAAAAAAAAAAAAAAGATTGACAACTTCTGCTGAGATGCACCCAAAGTTGTGACAGTTACGATGAAGCAGCATAAACATTACATATAAGCAAAAATACCAGAATAATAGGATTAATACAAAGATTTTTTTGCAAGACAAAACTAAAGAAATCCAATTATAATTTGCACTGTACACTGTATTTTCTCTTTTCAGTCTGCATTTTGTCTAAAGTAAATCTCTTACCCGTACAGCAGAGCATGGTCAAGGTGTTCACAGAGACGCTGCAGGACCCGGTCATGATTTCGTATAGCTGGAGTTTCATCCTCACAGGCTGCAAAATAACTCTGCAACTGTAGAGAGACATGGCTTCTCAGCTGTTTGTTCTGCTGTTCGATCGCTCTTGAAGAAAGTAAGTGAAAGCACGTTTTATAAGCATGCAGATGCAGATCAGCGAGTGTGGGGTTACAAAGGCGACTTTTTAGCATTGAGGGGGTTCAGCGATGTCGTCATCATCAATATTGGGAAACAAGGTCTATGAAAATGCTGCAGCACAATGTTCTCACAGCCCAACATACAATCAAAATAAGTGAGGAATTTAGGGCAACACAGTGGAATGTTCTTGGTGGACAACAAAGTCAATGACTTGCCCTCAATCCAGCAAAGTATGTGTTTCATGACTAAAAAACAGACTCAAGCAGAAAAACCCTTGAACAAGCAGTAAGTAAAGATGACAACAAAGGCAGATGTCTGTAAGTGTGATACTTTTGTGTTTGATACAATGCTATACTGTTCATGTGTTGTGGATATAATGCAATAACAGGTGCATCTATATGTGTCAGAAATATTCCACATTTCTACTGACAAGTACACAAAGACTGATGCATTTCTACTGAAAAGAACCAACTGATGCTCAGTGTTTCATTGTCCTGGAGTGACCGTCAGAGTATTTTGAGCTTAATACATGTATATGGTCCTGACACCCTCAGGCATGAACAACCCAAGTGTAAGTTGGGAAAGCTTTGAGGAAGATAATTTGTATCCTGTGACTAACTCCACATGACTAACTAATGTTTGTCTGAGGTAAACATTGTACACTTGCTTGAAAGCTTGAGACACATTGGTTCACAATTGCTTTCACATTCCTTAAGCTGCCATTGCAATGAAAGAGATAAACAAGAAAACTGGTCAAAAAAACTTAAGACAAATATGGATTAAGTAGGTAAGACGGTAATAGGCTTGCTGCATTGAACACACTAAGATAGAGCTTTCTGAAGCAATCAACGACTGGTGGACAGGGAAATAACTAAGCCAGAGACAGACAAAAAAACCCATGCAAAAAACTAATATACATGTTTTTTGGAAAGTGAATGTACAAATAAACCAGGAGAGGAGGAGGAGGAAGAAGATGCAATGTTGTTTGTCAGGTTATGAGAAGGATAGTTTCACAACACCTGGCAAAAGTGGACACAAATTAGAAAACATTTTATAATTCAAATGGAAACTATGGGCAAATATATACTGGCTAACCATTGTGCCGCAAATGTGTCTGAGGTATGTATGGTTGCAGGTGTGTTTACAACACATGCCGCAGTGAGCAACCAGGGGCTTGATGCCACTATTGTTCATCATGATCACAGAAAGAGAAACTACTGAAAACTGAAGCTGTAAAACATGAAGGGCATTTGAGAATTTATAGAGAATAGTTAATGTGTTGTTTTCTTAAATCAGTAAGGGAGAGGCCCTTCCATGACCGACTTGAAAGTTGCCCTCCGTAGCAGACAAAAGATGACCTCACGTCAACTACAATGGTTCAAGGATGTGAATAAATCTTAACACTAAATGGTGTGACAACAGTTAAAAGTGTGTCGGCCACGTGCTTACCTTTTTCACAGACAAGGAGATGTTTTCCAATATGCGATCCTTCACTTTCAGTTGATCCATCGCTGGTCTGTTGGCAGCTCTCAGCAGCTGTCAGCTGACTCCTGAAGCTGAGCTCTTGTTTTGCTAAAGCTAACGCCGTCCGCATTAGCTAGCTAACATTATCTTGCCCTCCAACACAATAAGGTTCCAAACTGACCACACAGTTGTGGGTGTCAGTTGTACACACTGTGTCTGGCCGCACCGCTAGTTCACAGCTTTCATACTAATGCCCAGCACACAGCGTGATACTACAACCTCTGTCAATGGATCCGGTTAGCCTCTAGCTTAGCTCAGGCTTAAACTCAGGCTGAGGGTGGCTCCCAAGTTTTACAGTTCAAACATTAATAACTTTTAGTAGAAATTCTATTTATCACACACTCGGTTAAGTTACACCGGTTGTCCATTGAGAACTACTTCACGTTAATTTCTTTCGCATTGGTCTACTTAATTGACCAGTATAACGGATGCTAAGGTTACTCTCTGTGCTAATAACTGAACCCTTCCCGTCAACGGATTACGTCACCAGCAGCCTCAACGGGCTGTAGCCATAGGACTAAAAGGACCGAATGGCGTTCAATAGTTTCACAATTTAAATGCTTTTGTGCTCGGCGTTGCACAAAAACACAGCACGTCACGAGCATGTGACTGAGTTTAAATCAGCAGAGTGAGCTCTTGAATTCGGCTTGTGTAAAAGACTCCATAATTTAATGTAGGTATAAATAATTCTACATTCTGAATTGGTTCACAATTGCCTTTGCATTCAGTATACAGCTTGAAGAATCAGGTGTGGGGAGCTGAAAGACTTAATTTTAAAGGTAGATGAGACCAAAACTCATCAGTTTCTGAAAAGTCTTTAAAGGTATCAATCCATTTTATTATTATTATTTTGCTCTCTAACAATTAGTTTCAAGGATGGTATATCTGTGAAAGGTTATCTGTGAAAGTTAAAGATGTATGTAGTTCTCACACACATACATTTCTGACAAATTATTTTTTCTAAATTTTCACTTTCAGTTTTGTACTTCACCACTATGTGATCAATACAGTTTATATCTTATCTTACAACCATAGACTGTACATAGAAATACTATATCTATATACAGTCAGTGCTTACAACCAACCACTCACTACTGTTCACGGAGTATTACATCCAAGACACACAACTGACACACAACTGACACACAACGGTAGTGATGACACATATTTGTGAAGTCACAGAAATGACAGCAATTCCTACAAAGTGGAATGTCAATATTTTATTCTGAAGATGACTCCAACTTACTTGGAAACACATCAAAGTCTTATCAAAAACAAATGATCAGTGCATGTAGTTACCACAATAACCTCTGCTGACTGAGAAAATGTGGGTCAAATTAGAATTGGGCTTTCTTTCTTGTTCCAAATGGGAGATAATTTATCAAATGTAAAGCAACTTTATACAAATGTTGATTGACGTCAGAACAAAACACAGGGCTTTGGGTGATTTCAAAGTACATAAAAAACAAAACAGAAAAACCCTGACCACTGCATTGCCTCACATTGTAATCAGCACCCCCTTTTGGCCACCAAATCCCAAATAGTTGAGTGCCCCATGGACAGAACAGAAACAATCCAAGTCCCCGTATGAAGACGCAAGTCATCAAGACATTCAATTTCATCTCTTCACACCACAAGTTCAATTTCAAATTCTTGTTTTCTTCCCCCATTGCGTCTCTTCATTAGTCTGACTTCTCCTTCTCTTTCATGTGCAGGAAGACAACGCTGAAGACAAAGAGTCCTGTCATCATGGAGAAAACGCTGGCGTAGTATGGGAAGGCTGAAGGGATGAAGCGCTCGTACTGAGTGTGCTGCAGAGGACGCACAGATACCTGCGGTGGAGAAAGAATTGTAGCAGTTAGAAAATGATATATCAGATTAATGGATGTTAAATGCAGTAAGTAACAAAGATACCTAATTATATTGTTTTTTCTCCATGCAGCAGTTTAATTCATTCAACACATGGTAAATAAACACAACCATGACAGTCTATCAATTTGGATGTGCCCAGATGTAGTGAACATCTATTTAACTTGCCTGAGTGGAGGAGTAGAGGTGTGTGTATCCCAGTCGGTTGTAGTCCACCTTGAACTGGAAGACTCCGTACACATCAGGCAGCTTGAACTGCACGCTGTATTTACCTCCTAGTCAAAAGACAATGCAAATGATGAAGTCACAATGCAAACTTTGCCACATCAGTAGAGTGTAATACATTTAGGCTGTAAATATTAATTGATATTGGTTGATAAGTTTATATTCTATAACAACAACATACCATTTTTCTTGAGATAAGTCCTGACGAATGGATCAATCCTCACAAACTCCAGCTGAATATCATCTCCGTCGAAGGGGACCCAGCGACCCTCGGACAGCATCTCAATGACAATGCTGTACTCCTGCATGGGAAGGTTTTACTGTGATTGAGATACACTGCTCCTCATTTCAAATGAAAACAGACATCTTCAGGGTGATGATATTTCACAAACATTTTAATACTTACCACAAGGTCAGTGATGGTGTATGCTGCAGGGGGAGTGTTCTCTCCCACAGGGTGATGGGTAACAGCTCCCACTCTAAGGACTCCAGCCTCCTTGAACACCCAGCGAGACAGAGCCTCGGCCAGATCCATGTTCCCCGTCTGCTCATGTCTAACAAAACCCATAACAGGGAGAGGGAGATTTCAAACACAGCATTGACATCCAAAATGTAATGTAGTCAAATCAGTCCCACTTATAGCTCAATACATGAAAGAGTCTCAATGTTATAATGCAACCCAAAATAAAATAAATAATAAAAAAAGGACAGATAAATCAGAACTGGCATTCAGATTTGGATAAATTATAATTGTACAAATTGCAGGTTACATTTTTGAGACTACTCTTCTCTTCCAATTAAAATGTGTCTGTAAGCATCTCCAGTCTTGCAGACACCTGCATTAAACATAGCTGACTGGTATTGTTCACATTCACAGGATGACAGAATTTAATTTCGTAACCAGAAGCTGTTGTATGATGCATGCAAGGCAAGAAAAGAAAACAAAAAAACAGTGGGGAGTACCTTGGTGACCCAGGCCTGGCCTTCTGCACAGCAGAGTTGAAGAAGGCGTCACTGAAGAACTCCAGCGAGCCACTGAAAACTACTCTGGCGTTGTTTCTGGCCTGCAGGCCGGCGATCAGCAGGGTGTTCTTGCCAACAGCATGAGGGTACTAGAGAGATAAGAAAAAAAATGTCAATACTTCTGTAGTTAATTTGTAATACAAATAACATAATTCTATCTATGGCCTTAGATGGTCCACCTGGGCATGCACATTTACAAACCTTAACTACAGATGGGAAAAATGAAACAGAATATCATCTCAGGCCTGTAATAGTTAACTTCCCACTTGTCCATCTTGTAAACTTAGTCTTTATGCACTATCTAACATTATGATGATATGTCACTGATGTTACCTGAGAGATGGGTCTGTCAGGGAAAAAGGAGTAGGATGTAGAGGAGCCAGTAAGGATGTCCAGGACAAGAGGGTTGTCTGGGTCTGCAACCATGCTAGAAGAAGGGGCGGGGCATGTCAGAAGTCACATTTTATACACATTAGTGATTGTGAAGCAGTTTATTTTGAACATTACAGAACAGGTACAATATCAAGTTTTGTGTCTTCTGACACAGGTACAAAAGGGGTAGCTCCTAGATGAGTGTTGCAGTATCATACTTGAAAGCCAAGACATAAACTATCATCATTATATTTATCAAATGAATTGACTATTAGACAGTTGTTTAGTGATGTCAACATCAGCTCACATTCAGTATACTGCAGCAATTTCTGAACCTATGTGTGATACAGTAAAAAGTCCCATTGTGCTTACCCAACACCCTTGAATAAAACTGGTTTGTCGGAGGGTTTGCCGACGATGGTGGGGGCTTTCAACAGGTTTTCTGGGTCGGCGACAATCAGGGTGTGCTGTTTACAAGAAAAATCACCGGTAAACAACAACATGGAGTGTCACTGGATTTGTTAAACAAAGTCACTGTGCCTGCTGTTTGCAGACAAAACTGCTTACCTCTCCAGGATCAGACAAATCATAGTTGTGATGGTCAATAACAGCAGTTTTCTCTTCATCAAACTCAATGCCACACTCACTGCCCAACTCCCTCAGAGGGTCACCTGTGTAACAAGAAAAAAAACACATGAATGAAACTGTTCTAATATTTTAAAGGATGTATAATGAGAGCAAAAGCTGTCAGAAATCAACTGACCAATATCTGAACTGGCAGCAACAAGGACGTTGCCTCCACCATCGATGAAGGATGTAATAGTCTCCACGTTTATATTTCCACCGAAGTCTGAAGAAGATATTCAAGAAGAATTACTGTCCAGGTTGCTTGATCAAAGTAAACACAAGCCATTAAAATCATATGAACTGTGTGAAGTTTACCTTCAACGGATGGTGAGAAGATGATTAAATGGTCGTAGAGGAACTGTCCATATTTGATCAGAGATAGAGAGGGATCATCAGCTGTCTTGAATGTGAGGTCAAAGCCACGATCTGAAAAACAGAGATGTTTGATTGGCCACAATGAAACATTGGGATACTCGTCATGCATTTTAGAGCTGGCATGAACAAAGTGCACTACATTAAAGTTCCTGAGGACGGGGGTATTCTGTACTACAAGAGGTATAAAAAGGTTTTAAAGTGTATTACAAAAGTGTTTATATTGTACTCGTTTTAATGCACTCCATACATGCAGTATAAACTCCTCTTATGGATTTTATGGAGTGTCTTATGGAGTGGAAAGTGGATTCTCCCACTATTGTACCTACTTGTAACGTTTTAAGCAAATAGCAGACACGCACATTGACAGTGTGTTAGTAAGTCAATTATTATGTCAGTATAACATAGTAACATACTCTTAATTGAAGTGTTCTTAATGTAACTGAATGTGTTATATGAATTCGTGATGTCTAAATCAATTATAAATCCATAGACCTGGATAGAGACACCATCATTGTTGCTCAGCTAATGTTAGCAGCCTTCTTTATGCTGCATGCACTCTAAGTCCACCAACTCACATCCCAGCGGCTCTATACAACCCGCTAAAGATCTGGCACAAGTGGGTCTACAACAGCACTTAGAAGAGTTATTATGCATGGAAAAAGCACGATTCTTGTACCAACCTGCCAGACTGCGGAAGAAGATTGAATGGGTGTCTCTGATGTTGAGGTTGTCCAGCAGCACCAGCGTCTTTCCGTCCGCCAGAGCGCAGTGCAGCATGGAGGCTAACGACAATAACACCAGGACTTTGTTGTCCAAAAGTCTGAACCGCCTTAGATTCATCATTCCGGTCCGTTTTCGGGACGATGATGAAGAACCGGACCGGTCCGTCTGCATGTCTACTGTCAACGCCGCCATTTTGCTGCAGAAGGCGACGTCAGCATTAGCAGCCGTCCACTTAACTTTGACCCCGAGATCCAGCCAATCAGAGAGAGGAACGCGTCGCCCTGACTGCCACTCCACCAATGGGATGAAAGCTTTATTATAACACCTATCATTGCGATAGTCGAAGGATAAAAATAAAAGTATGTGTCCCATATTTAATAAAAGCATAGCCAAATCTATGCTACTTAAAAAATGTTAGTGTGTATATTTGATTTAAAATGTCATTCCCTTAAGTCTATCTAAACCCGCGCAGCATGACTTCCTGTAATTCTACTAAAAATATTCAAGAGCGTATTGAACAAATAAGGAAGTAAAATAAATACAAATAAAAGAACAGCAATCTTAAGATGATAAGGCGCAAAAACTATGGCAGTAAACAAGCATTTAAATACAATAAATGTATAAAACAGGCTTTGCTATATTCACAGTAAGTACCTTGTGTTACTTATTGAATTTTTGCATGACTTTAAATACCTGCAATGCACATTTCCAAGCACCATATAGGGCATATTGCTTTTAAAAATGACAGCACAACACAAAGCTGGTCAGACTGTGATGATTCTTTATTGAGCTGATGGTGACATCCAGTGGGTCTAAGCAAGATTATAGATATTTAATAAAGCGTTTTGTATGTGTTATTTTGAACAGGCAAAAATAATGACACAAAACCAGAAGTGACAGGAAATTTATACCAGAAATCTTTGTATCAATGTAAAACTTGAGATTCGTTGACCAGTTTGTCATCACCGCACATATTTCTTTTTTTAAACTTTGATAAGAGGTATTAAGACTTCTTAGAGGACACATAACAAACATACAAATATTATACAAGCACAAGCTTCATGTTTGCCAAAAACATGAAGAAATGACACCTCACCATTGTAGAAAAGGTGTCAAGTTGTCCTTCACTCAAATCTTTAGTACTCCTACGTGTTAATGTACATAAACTCTCTATAATGTGCTCTGCATGAAAATACTCAAAACTAAATACAATAAAATATTTTGACTGTTTCAGGAAAATGTACATATTTCATCAGAGAAATGGAAAAATAGCACAGAGGGGTCTTTCTTTAAGTTATATTAGGTAAGACAGTTGTGAGGCTTAATGTTTTATACAAAGGTCAGTTCAGTCTTACATATTTTCTAAAAATAAACAAAATATACAAAGTTGTAGATCCACCTCTGTAAGAATTCTCAACATTTAGCACTGGATCTCACCTCGTTTTCTGGAATTAGGGGAGCAAAAAGATGATTTCTGATAAATCTGAAGATAAAATTTCTTAAGAAAAGTGTATGTTATGAATCCAGTTTAGATTTATTTGTAACCAGATTCTAGTAGTAAAATGGATTTGTTTTACGACCAATATTTAATCTGTTCTTCACAAATCTGCCTCACTACACCTGACTCTCACAATCCATTTCTTCTTTTTCCTCCTCTACATCTTTTCCATCTGTTTGGAGCTCGGTGTGCGTTTCCACCCGTCCATCCTCCACCCCCTCCTCCTCTTCATGAATCACCCCTCCCGACCCTTCGTGTTCTTGTGCCCCCCCGACCATCTCTCCTTCTGCTTCTCCCTCTCCCTCCTGGGCACGAAAGATTAGCTCTCCTTCCTGGATGACCTGTTCAGGTGTGGGTTGCCATGTTGCAGCAGAATCCCCCTCAGCGGTGGTGGCTGCCGTGTACTGGTAGAAGTCAGAATCTGCCTGAAACATGACCAAGGCCTGAGCTGTGTGGATGCGCACATGTTGAGCTAGGGAGCTGGCGTCCAGGAATTTATCACCACACGAATCGCAAGCGTATAAGATCTGGGTGTTGGGGTCTGGGAACAGAAAAGTAGACGAACAACGTAAGCCATCCGCATTTATAGTTCTGTGTTGTTTTCTCTACAACATATGACTGCAATTTTGTGTCAGTTGTATCATTTTGTAACACAGCAAAACATCAACAAAATCACAAAGATAACATTTAAGTTAAAGCAGCCCTTTGTCAATAAAATAGCAATTATTTCAAGCTTTACAGTTCTGTTTGTAGTGATTACGTTCTACATGTACAACAGAACGACTATAGATGCATTATATCACTAGATAAATGTCTGCATATGCAAAAGAAAATCTGTCTCTTAATGCCATGCAAAACAGCATTTTTTTTATTAAATATAAAACAGAAATTGTTGTGTTTTCAAAACATTTTAAAAATATATTTTTGCCCTTGCCCTGATTTGAGCAACGTCACATCCAACCCAATTCTTGATAATGGTTCAGTATGGAAAGATTTATTTATTTACTTCTAACCCATGTTTGACATCCTGTTGTATTACAGAGAGTGATCCCTGGCCCTGTTGTCTATATATGTTTTTCCTAATGCAGTGTTCAAATATAGATGTTTGTGTTTAATGTATTTTGTTGACGTGATTGTATCTTTATTGCTACTACGAACGTGGCACTTTGAGATTTTTCTGAGATGTAAAGTGCTTTACAATTAAAATGTTCTATTATTATTATTATAATTATTGGTTGAGTTCATAGAAAGCATGGGTCTTACCAGCTTCTTGCACTTTCTCTACAGCCTTGTTGATTTCAGCTTTCAAAGCTTCAGTCTCGTCTGCAGACACTGAAGCAGCCACTGGAACAACTGTTAACAGACACATGACAATCAATCACACCTTCTTCATCTTTTCATCATCCACAAAAGTCTGGTCTTGTGTGTTTTGACTTTTCCTTAAAAAAATTGAACTTAGTCTTAAAGTTCTTGTCTGACCTGTCAGCTGAGCTACAGCACTGGCTGCCAGGGCTTCTGTTGCCAGGGTGACGATATCCTCCGTTGTGACGGTAACTATGTTGATCTCGCTGTCAGAGGTGGATGCTCCTGCGCATCCATCAGCCCCTTCGTCTGCGCTTCCTCCGGCTACCACCAGACGCTTCATTCCAGCCTTTCCGTGATGGACAGTCTTGACGTGGGAGCGCAGATTGTCCACGCGGTTGAACCCTCGACCACATTTATCACACAGGAAAGGTTTCTCCCCTGAGACAACAAAATCGAGGAAAGTAATTGACTTAAGAGATGATGCAGGTAGATGTTGTAAGAGACCTAACTGCTCTACATGTGAAAGTAAAGTCTCTGTAATTTATCCTTTTCTCCAAAGTCTTAGTCCTTACCTGTGTGGATGATGATGTGCTTCGACAGGTCTCCTACATTGACAAATGCCTTGGAGCACATGTGACACTTGTGTGGTCGGACGTTGTCGTGATGGCGAATGTGATTGGCCAATTGACTAGACTGCACAAACCTGTCAGGAGACAAATATAAGACACGTTGGTCATCTGAGTCAGTTCACAAACTCCAGTTCGTTGGAAGTTGAACTAATAGTCTGTATGTTCAAAAAACTTTTTTTTTTTTTTTAAATAATTTGGGTGACCTTCAACTTCAAACCACCGAAAGGTCATCGTCAGTGAGTTTCAAAGTCAGACACAAATGAGAAATCATTTGAGAAAGGCCACACAGATTATACTCCCTTTGGAAGAAGTGAGTTTGAAACATGAGTCTAATATCACTGATGTTTCTGCTCTTTCCTCGGCACGCTGACCTTTTGCCACAGCGATCACAGACGTAAGGTTTCTCTCCCGTGTGCTGGCGGACATGAGCGATGAGGGAGCTGGCCTGGGTGAAAGCCTTGCCGCAGATAAGACAGACGCAGGGCTTCTCTCCTGCAACACATAATTTACTGTCTGACTAAACTGTGGGACGTAGATAATAATGTTGGAAAAAGAGAATCTGTTGCCTTCATTCAATAGTCAGACCGAATGTCATAGGACTACCTGTGTGGATACGTTCATGCCGCTGCAGAGCTCCAGGGTCACTAAAAGCTCTCTGGCAGTGCACGCAGATGTAGGGTTTCTCCCCACTGTGAACCCGCAGGTGTCTCTTCAGATTTCCTAAAAAAGCAGACACCATCACATAAAGGTTAGTCCTGGCGGCTCCAAGCACAGAAACAACTCTGTCAAGTTGCACAAGTACAATCTGACGACTGGATTATACAGTCTACCTTATATTATCCTTAAAATGGTCAAAATACCTTTTAAATATTTAAAATGGTCAGTATCAAGAAGTGATTATATATTAGCTTATTTATACATATTAGTTAATGAGGACAAAGAAATCCTTGTACATTTTTCCCAACTACAAAATCTCACATTTAGCTCATATACATACAGCAGAGGTTAGTGTGAACTGCAGCTCTGTGTTTCCAACTTTAAAAGACATTATGTGGCAGCAGGGAGGCTGTAACTAATACTTCTGGTAAACACAACGTAAAAAAACCCAGTAAATTCTCACATTTGAGAAGCTGGACCCTGAGAAAGTTTTACTTTTTCTGTGAAAAATAATTGAACTATAATAACTTATATAAAAAATAAACCAATTAGCAAAACTGCATTCATACAGACCTACATCAGAATGAAAATCACATTCTACACATTGAAGCTTCTGAGATACCACATCACCTATACCTGTCATACCAGCTGATATTAACATTACATAGTAACAAAAATGATGGATAGAAAAGGCGTTTAACTAACAAGTCAGAGGTAATTCCTGCCACAGAACTGATCTTTATATTTTCCCTTGGAGTCTGAGGGACCCACATCACATCAGGACATTTATTTATAGGCAGAACTTCTGTTTATTGAGAGACTGAGAGCAGTTCGTTTTTTCATATTAATAAATAAAAGCAGAAGTAAAAGCAGAAGCTTATCTATTTCGGTCATGATCACTGTATAAGAGAAGAAAACTGATTTTTTGTTTTTACCTGAAGTTGTAAACTGTTTGCCACACTCCTTGCACTTGAGAGGCCCATCTGTAATATGGATTTTTAAATGAGCCTTCAGATTCCCCACCTGGAGAAGACACGACAACAACAAAAATGTTACATACACACAGCTATCCAAACTCAGATTTTTATTAAAAAATGTATATATTTTTACATTTGTCTGAAAAATCTGTGCTACAGCTGGTCATTACCTGGTTGAAGCGTTTGTCACAGTGTGGACACTTGTTGCCCTTCTCTGTGTCGTGTGTCTCCAGATGTCGCATCTTGGCGGTGGGGTCTGAAAAAGCCTTCTCACAGAAGTCGCAGTGGTACGGCTTCTCGCCGCTGTGCACCAGCTGGTGGCGCTTCAGGTTGCCCGAAGTGGTGAAAAGCTTGCCACACACTTCGCAGCTGTACCTCGCTTCGCCTGTGTGGCGTTTGCGGTGCAGGTTGAGCAGGCTGATCTGGCGGTAGCTTTTTCCACAAGTAGAGCAGCAGTACGGCTTCAGAGGACTAGGAGGCAACGACAACCCCCATTTCAGACACAAACCTGACATAGCTCACTGCTCTGCTGTCAAATAAAAACATGGATGTAAACTAAATGCCTGTGAATAACAAAAGTAATTCACCTGTGCGTTTTCTCGTGGGCTTTACAGGCTGCAGGGTCAGAGAAAGCCTTGTTGCAGTCCCGGCAGCTGAATGGCTTCTCTCCTGTGTGAATACGCATGTGTCTCTTGAAATTACCTGTGTGGGTGAATTTCTTCCCACAGTCCTAGAGAGAGGGAAATGCGTCATGAAGGGTGAGCTGACAAACCCTTTTTAAGCTAAGATTTGTATGTAAATGTAGCCAACAACAACAGCTTCAAAGCCTCTGCACCAACACAGTGCAGGTTGCCTGGTACCACTGTAACAATGTTGCAGTGCTATTTAACAGCTTGTAGCAAACAGTCAACGTTCATTCTATTGCACAAAGTGACAAAATGTAAACACTAAAATTAAAAATTGTAAATGTTTCTTTTTTCCTCCCTCCTGTAGACACACTGATATTTCTCACCTCACATTTATGCGTCACAGAGCTGTAAGGCTTGGACTCGGATCGGCTGCTCATGGACGCTGACTGAGCTTGTCTCCCTTCTCTGTCGCTGCCTGAACCGGCTCCCCCACCCTGCTGGCTGATCTCGTCATCTTCATCTTCGAGCCCCTCTTCATCACCGGCCTCCCCAGAATCATCTTCCAGTTCTTCAACCACCTCTGCCGGCTCAGCCACCTTCTTCTCAGCTTTAGTCTTTGACGGGCCTTCATCCTCTGAATCATTATCTGCGGGGCATTAGTAGGAAAATGGTGGGAATGACAAACTGCATAAACAGAAAAAAGCAACAATAGCAAAGATGCAGAAGATTTCAGAAAGAGATTTTTAGAATAAAAACTAAACCAAAATAACTTAAATGAAACCACTTTACTTCAAGATGGACAAAACAAACACTGGGTTAGTCGTACTATGTCTAGTCAAAGTGAGTGAATAAAAAATTCAGAATCAATAGGGTCTATACGCCTTTTTAAATCCCTTATGTCTAGAAAAGGTTCTGGTTATGACAAATAGTTGGGAGCTTAAAGTAAAAGGAGTTGTTTAAGTGGCTGTAAACCAGAACTTCCTGCTCACCAGGTGGGAAGTTTCGTCGAGGAGGTTTTCTGATTCTTCTCCCTCGAGAGCTCATGTAGGTTGAGTTACCAGCGGATTTCAACTGTGATTCTGGAAGTAAATGGAAAACGTGACAGGTAAATCATCATATAAAATGCTCAACTTTGAATACTTAAGAAGACATTCTATAAACATGGGTTTACTAGGTGTGTAGTCTGCATCAGAGGGGTCATCCTGAAATCCAGGTGCTTCTTGTGCAGCACTTTCCACCTCTGTCTTTACAGTTGTCTTCTTTTGGGCAGAAAGTGGGGTGGTTTTGGGAGGTCGTCCACGGCCCGAGTACGCTCTGGTGGGACTGGGCTGAGAAACCGTTTGTTGTGTTTCAGTAGAGACGAGTTCTTTCGAACTGTCCTGAGGTTGTGCTGGGTCTTCATCTTCTATGGGAATGGTGTGAGAAGGTTCACGCTCCTCTGTAGGTGACGGCCCTTCTGACAGATCATTCTCATGTTCCTCTTTCTGCCCTCCTTCACCTGTTTTTTCATCTGGTTGATTACCAAGACAAGGAAAGAGGTTTTTCTTTTTAATTAAATGTGGTGAAATGGGTTTATACTTTAGTTACAAAGCAGAATCTGAAGGTTAAACTCGTGATACTGTTAAATTTCACACCAAAAACGTCATCACACTAAACAGGTTCCTTTAATCTGTGTGATCAATTGATCTATTTGATGTCTGTACAGATTATTAAATTAGGGACAATGGTTATTGACTTAAAAACTAAAGGCATAAAAATGTAAAAAGGGGTCAATGCAGTAATTACAAAAATTAATTATCCTGAGTATTCACTGTAGCCCTACACTAAAACACCTTTAAAGCTATATGAAGACTGGACTCACCAATAGCAAAATCCAGTGTTATGAGGGACGGAGCTTGATTTGACATTGACTGGTACGCCGAACATGCATTTACGATTTCTTGCATCTGCAGAAAGTGAGCAACAGACAGCACGTCTTCTACATTCTGTGGACTTAAACTCAGCTTGGCAGTGTACATAAACTCCAGGACCTGACCCAAACCTGCAATAAGAATCAGAAAAACAGAACAGATGAAAATGGATTACTTAAATGCATAATTTAAAAACAAGGATGTATACATAGATATAGATGCATAGACTCTACAGCCTCACTGGAACCCACCTGCTGCATTGCTAATGTCCAGATGTACCACATCCTTCTGGTCTAGGAAGAGGGTGCGGAAGTAGACACTGCAGGCTGCCAACACAGCTTTATGGGCTTTGAAGTCCACCCCATCTACAACAAAGGTGCAGTCACACAGCAGTCCCTGCTTGCGTTGCCGGTTAAGCTGCTCCAGAACTTTCCCGCTGTGCCACGGGAACTCCATCGTCTGGAAGGATTGAGGATGGTGCAAGAGGCTGGCAGGAAGAGCTCTGTGGATAAAATGTCACACGTGGCACATCAGGAAGGCTGACAGTCAACCTGCCTGGAAAAATCTGTCTTTACATGAATATTGTGATCTATTGGCTTTTGTGAAACACTAGATTGTTGCTCACCACTGACATGATTATGCCTCCTCCCAGAGCACAGTAAATATTTCTAACTTTATTATCAATTCAAATGACTGATAAGAGCAACTACTCCAGTGGGGGAGATGAGCCATTGCTAGGTAAATAAAGTATTAAGATAAAACTTTATTGAGCCCACATTGTGGGAAATTATTTTGTTACAGCATTGATAGAATTAAGTACAAATATGGAAAAGAAAAAGGAATAGAAAAACAACAAAAATAAAAAAATATATAGAATCTGAGGTCAGGAATTTTTATGGATGACTGTTTATGTTGAGTATCTGCTGTTTCTATGTAACAAAGCGGAAATAAGCACAATGCATGTGACAAGCTCAAATCTAACAGCAGCCACGACTGACATGTGAGTCATTTTCTGTTTCTGACTACTTTTTAAAAAGGTCTAAGAAAATCAAGGTAATTTTATTCTGCATATAATTGTTATCCCAATGTAATAAACAGGATTAGTGTTTCAGTCTTTGATAACTGTGTGTGAACTATTCTGGAACTCAGCGTAAGAAAGTAAGATTGTCTGAACAAGTTGATGCAATACCCGTTTTAATAACAGCAATGGTTATAGTTGCAGTGAGGTTTTTTTCTTTGGGTAATTTTAATAATAATAACGTAGAAAGTCTGGTTGTACTGTGAGTGAATGGCAGAATTGCTAAGAGTCATGTTTGTAGCTTGTAGCTAGATATCAGCCTTGTTTTATTTCAGTACCAAAATAATATTAACTGTAGCACGCGATTTGTTGTACGCGATTCGACATGTTTCAAGAACAACGATAACTTAAAATATCATTTATTGAATAAATTAAAAGCGTAGCAGCATGAAGAGAATAAAATGAGCTGTAGTATTAGCTAACTAAACTACAGGCTGCAACAGAAACACCAGCATCTAGCTTTAGGTAATGTCCTGCTGGACGTGCACATGTTTCGTGACTCAAACTTTCGTTGCTCTACACATTTTGACAGCTCGGTTTGACCGTGCAATACATCGATTACAATTCCTGCATCCTTGCAGCTTTGCTATCAGGGATTAATTTAGCGTGCCTACATGCATGTAGTGTAGTGACAAGATGGCGGACCGACTAGTCGGGCCTGTCTTCATCTTTCGTTGCTGTCACAGCTAGCTCGCTCTTTTCGCTCGGACGAAGCGCCATATTGACAGAAACTAACTTCTGAATTACCTCCCTGATGTCGCTTGTTCGCTGCGGCTTCAAAGTGCAGCACCGGGCTGGGTTATGGAGTGTTTGACTCAGTTAAGAAAAACAAGCCCAATCGAGTTTTTCGGTGATCGATCCTGCCCCGCTTTCTCCATCCACCGCCATCTTCCTCTCTCTGATCGATTGATAGGGACCGGCCGGATGTATCGCTGGAGCGTGCGCAGTGTGAACACCTGTAGTAGCTAATGATGACCACGCGATGGCGCAATGGGCCCGAGATACATGATTTGTGCATGGTCACTGATGACAATAAAGTTGTACACAACCACCACCAGATACATATTATACACGGGTCTTGCCATTAAATTGATTCATAATGAATATGTGCTTGTTAAATCCACCTGAAATCTGTTAATTCATTTTTCTAATCTGGTTAAATTGATAATCAAAGTGATTTATAGTGTGCTGTGCAGCCCAGAGTTGGGTAAACAAACATGACTTATATATGTTGTCATACAAAATCACAAAGCTCTCTTCAAGGGGAAGCAAAAAGCATTCATTGTCGGGATACATGCTGTACTTTATAAATAATATTGCATTGTATTTTTAATGCAACGCCTACACAAGGCTGACATAGTAAAGAAAAAGTAAATTGCAGAAGTAATTCTCTGCAGAGATTGTTCAAACTTTTTCACATTCTCATTCCAGTTCATACAGTGGAGTAAATTATAGCCAAATGATACAGACAGATGATTTGGTTTGAATAGCTCTTTTGAAATTATTTTCCAATGAAGGGAGGACAGGATGCTTCATAAATGCTTTGACGCACAAAAGACTGAATAGAAGCACCTTCTCTCTATCTGCTGCTCTGTTTCGTATTGATTATGAAAGTAGTTTGTCTCGTGGTTCTAATGGTTTACCCACCTTTATCCAAGTATTTATTTTTTTTTTATCCACATGTATTTTGTAGAAGGCAGTGATGTTAAGCCAAGTACACTTTCAACTGTCAGTATCAGCTTGTAAAATGAAGGCAATGGTTCTGTGAGAAATATGATGAGGACAGGTGTCATTGGATTTGGCAACAGGGTAACAGGTCCCCCCAGTGCACCTTTCATTCCCCTTTGAAAAATCTCCCGAGTCAAACAAAACCAGTGCCTTTAATAAATACAGTTTGTCTATCAAAAGGGCCTCACAGAGCAGGATTGTCAAAGCAGGATCATTTTATTCACACAAATATTAATACATAATAAATTATTTTAAATTGGAAATCATAATTTTTAGAAGTGGGTTAAGTTTTAGGACTCTGTTATAGGACAGGAGTGAGGAAGTGGACTGTTGTGTCTGTGTGTGTCTTTATGCAAATGCTGCTTCAAGCCACGGCGTCTCTTTATGTTACGTGCAGGAGTGACCTGTTGCTTCTGTGTGGAGTGAACTAACTCTGAATACAAATGAGCAGCAACTGACATTGTTGAAGTCAGGGATGGTGGATGTGGTATGTTTTCAGAGAGCATAGTGTTGATCTCAGAGTTGAAAGTAGAAAGATGAAGGTGAAGACAGGACTAAAAGAAAGTATCATTAAAAACACAAGAAATTAATGGTTTGTGGAGAGAAAGTCGGTCCCTCTCTAGATTTTGATCTCAGTGCGGAAGGTCTGTACGAGGTCGTGTTTGGCCGGCTGCCGCCTTGCCCGGACTGTTAGGGTCCCCTCGGCGCCCAGTGATGATGTCACTGAGGTGGGGTCCACATCTTCAGGTAGTTGGCACTTGTGGGTGAAAGTGTTCATCACTGAACCATCCTGGGCCAGCTGCAACAGAGGAATTATTAGAGGTGACTTTGTATCGTGATGGTTCTATATCCTTCATAACCATATTTAATAAGACTTTAGGGTTTCATTGAGGAAAGATTAACATCGTTCTAACTCCTGAAAAGATTTATATGTTTTGTCAAATCAAAAGAAAGACCACCCACCTTTTCCGCACGGACCTCTATCTGGTTGTTGGACGTGGTGACGATGACATCTTCAGGGGAGAAGTCTCGTACGTCAACTGTGAACTGATATGAATCCTCCAGGGTCTTGATATTTCCAGCTCCACCTGAAACCAGCACAAAATGAAAGGATGTTGGAACAGAGGAAGAAACAGGGGAGCACAGTTAAATGTATTTACATAAGCTCTCCTTGCCAATTAATTTTCACTGAATTTTTATTCACAGTGAGCATCAGCTCACCTCCTTCTGGTTGCAAAATTCGGGGTTTGTTATAATTACAACACCTGGTGCCAGTGTTTCATTGGGAGTTTGTTACAGGCATATAAAATAATCATAACAAAAGATATTATTATTGGTGGAACCTGAGTTTTTTTTTTCTACAAGTCAATGAGAATGGCTGTTATTTTCAGTATACTGATGTCAGTAAGGACAAACAAACAAACAAACAAACAAAAAAATCATCAATACAGCTAGCACCAAAGTGTTGCTTAAAAAAACCCCAACAACTTGTAAATCCAATTTTATTAAAGTCCACTTAAATAAAAGTGATCAATTAAGGTACATTATGAGAGAAAATCTTTGTTCTTTTCTCTCTTCAATAAATCAGCTTTGTAAAGATTAAAATGTGAATAGGCATGAAAACACATTGTTTCAAGGTGTCAGAGTTTATGTCTTGATTTTAGGAATTTGTTTGTGGGACAAAATTCACACCTAGAGAGAGGCCAAAGCTGGGAGCCAGCACTGCAACTGCATACAGTACTGTAGAGAGTCACTGTAAAGTCTTAGGTAAGCTTTGATTAAAATCAACATCTGGTTTATTGCGAGGCAGACTATCAAGAACTCCTCTTTCTACTTTGTTAGTATTGGTATTAAAATCTGTAACTCTAATGGAAATGTTTGTCTTTTATTTCAACTTACACCTTTGTGCCCTACAGAGTTGGATTATATTTTTTGTGGCCACAGTGTGACTATCTAAAAGTAAAATTTGACATACAGTATTATTACTTCATAGAGTTCATATTGCTGAACAGTCCGGCAAACATGGGGAAACATAGTATTAATTATGGGTCTTTTTGTGTTCCTGATGTAAACAAGTATGCACTACCATTTTTTGCTCTGTTTTGTACTCCACCAACTCCTGGGGAAACAGGAGCTGGGAACAAACTTGCAGAGAGCAACTAAAAAATTCTCCTTAACCTTTAGGTGCTAAAATCACCTTTTATGTTACACAGTCCTATAAAAAATATAGTCTAGTCTGTCTTTCTGTATATAAAATCATAGTTAATGGTTCATGGCTGTAGCAAACACAAACAGGACAGGCTGATAGCAGAGAAGAGAAAATGATGTGTTGTCTGCCTCGTGACGACTATCTGTCCCCACTGACTCAGTGAGGGACTTTGGGGTAATACATGGCCTCCCACTCACACCGCCTGACTGGAAACAAGTGTGTGTGAGCGATATTAGCTCTGACTTCACATGTGCAGGTTAGTCTGATTATGTGACATCACCCCAACTGTGTGTGTGAGTGTGCTCTCGTCACCAGGCAACCATCCGGTCATTCCTTATGCAGGCGTCATCCTGGATAGTCAGTGTGTGAAGTCACACAGCTGGCAGTGAGGCCAACATTCCCGGACCTGCATGCATGTATATGTGCGTGTGTCTTGCTTTCCTTTCAGCAGCACCCACCCTGAAGATTCTGTGCTGCACCATTAGGACACCGACCATGGCTTCAAAACAATTCTGCTGTGCCCCTGACTCTCAAAGCACATGGACCGTGTGTCCATTTAAAGAGCAGATGTCACACATTCACATGTCCATGTGCACAAGCAGTGAATGATACAGAACAGTTCAAACTGACTGGAAACCTCACTGAGAAAATGAACCAGGCACTGTCAAGCAAAATGTCTCTTGACCTTACTTAGTGCATTAAACACATGCTTAAAAACACTCAGTCATTTCTATGTACATACCAGTGCAACACAGAACATGTCCTCGTGTGTGTATCTGTTGTGTGTTTAACAGCACCATGGCTACAGTCCTGTTTAGCAAAACATTTGTCCACACACATCATCCACACCAGAGTCCTTTTGCTTTCTGGACTCAGTCCTGCCTGTTGTCCTCTGAAGTGTCACCTCTGACATATTTTATTACAACACTATGGAAGAAAAACACCACAAATTGTTTCAAAACAGACACATAAATCTACCTTACACTCATAGCTGTCTCGTTAACTTGCGGTCGCTTTTATTTTTTATGCTCTTTTTGTATATAAACCTAGTTCCAGAGACCTGAATTTACTTCCAACTTACTGGAAAAGCCCAAGGTGTCGCCCCCGGGCCTCATGAAGGAGCCAAAGTCCTCGGCGAACAGTCCCCGGCTCTTCTCCATGTATGGGTTTCCAGAGGATGAGGTTGAGGATGAAGTCTGGTGGAAACTACGCTCCGATCGGTAGGCAGAGGAGTTGGTCACACTCATGGATGGCTGTGAGTGCTGGGTAAGGCAGAGGAGGAGAGTAAAGGGAGAGGAGAGGGAGGCGGAGAGAGCTGCTTCTTCTTCTGCTCTGGGAGTCTTCCAGACGTCTAAATATTACAAGTAAAACACACAGCTTCTTTGTTGTCTTACAAAAAAAAAAAATCTATGTATTGCTTTGTTGTTTGTGTGAGGTAAGATCAATTATTTTCCCATTCTCCTGCAGCCACTCACCCACGACCCTTATATACCGTTCAGTACCATGCAAGGTTGGGAGGTGGCACGTGTGTCACAGCTCATTGGGACGGGGTAATAGTGTTCTATATTTATCATGAGAAGAGATGAAGCGAAGGGTCTGTGGTTGGAAAAGTTCTGTGCACTGAAGGGCTCGGGGTTACGAGAGGGAGCGAGGGGGATTTGATAGAGAGAGAGAGAGAAAGGCGGGAGGGTGAGAGAGACAACAGTTGTCATTCCTCACACACCATCCTTGAAATAGCTTCCCTATCCTCACTTTAATTCCCTCTGTGCTTCATCGCTGCATCTGACTGTTTCTCCTGCTTTCTTAATATTCAGTACCACTTCTTTGACCTGAAATTGGATCCACACGTGGTTCTGCCATCAGATGACACGGACACCGGTGTCGGTTTCATGTCATTACGAAGATTTTTTTTTGTTTTTTTAGGTTCCTGTTTTTAACTAAAATCTGACTTCAGCTCGTCAGTTTGTTCTTTTAATCTTCTTTATATCAACACACCACACCAAATGATCTGCTGGAGAATGGTGTTTACTTCTGGCTGCACCGAGTGAAGTCAGAAAAATGGGGTGAAAAGTAAAAAGAGGAGTTACCTAGCTCATATCTCAGAGGTTAAGTTAAGAGTAAAACAAAGATGGAAAGAATGTGCTTGAAAACAAAGCCATCAGCGGGGGCGAGGGACTTAGTAGTGACATTGCTTTGTGGCTATTAATATCTGCATGGAGAGCACAGCCCATCGTGATTACAAAACACTCACTGCTCCTCTCACTAGTTAGTGCTGCTGACAGCTAATCCATTAAAATCCATTTACGGCCTCTCTGACGTCGTGTCGTTGACTTTTGCTTTGTCATTTCAGTCAACAGCCGGTTTCCTATAAATCACAGACACACATCACCGATGTAGCTACGTCTGATTTAAACCTTAACATCCATTATATGCCATTACAATCATCCTGAAAGTGGAATCTTGCTGCACAAGGTGGTCATTTATTTTGAAGAAAAGAAGTATTACAAATGGCACCATACTCTGTTATTTGCTTCCATTCTTATCAGTATAGAGCTCAGAGCCCCCTGCCGAAGGTCTAAATCCAGCCCAGCAACTCACCACCTCCCAACCAGGAAGCACACAGAGCCTGTTCCCCTCCCTGGCAACAGCAGCAGTGTTGTTGGTTCATAGTGTCCTTTTATTTATCAACCAGGGTTCTGCACGTCTGGTGGAGCCGCCATCAAGACCAGCACTCCTGATAGTCAGTCATGATAAAATACACTGTTAGAAAACCAAAAAATATCTCAAAAGGTAAATGAACCAGTTAAATACTGTAAAATAATAGAAAGTAGCAAATCAGCAATACAGTAGTTTCCATAGTCACAATATACTTTATAGTTTGAAATTTGACTGTACTGTGTTTTTTTTTAATTCATTTGTTTCAATTTTAATAATAATTTGGTTTATCATAAAACTACAAAACAATAGAGAAAATTCTGGAAAATAAAGAGGGGAAAAAGGTAAAATGACATTGCTTTTTTTCCAGTTAAACATCATTCTGCTATCCCTTTATTTACAGTTTTCTGCTTTTTCTCCTAACTAAAGGACTAACTAACTACAGGCCACACAAGATCCCCAACTGTTGCAGTAAATCATAAAGCAGGGGATCAGGCTGCTGTCTGAGAAAAGTTAAAAGAAGTGAATGAAAGTGGAAGATGTGAACTGATGTGCCGTTGGGGGAGAATGGGTTGAGTGATGATGATTAAACAAGAGCTGGACAAAGATGAGAGGGGATCAGATGGAGTGATTATAGAGAAAGACAAGAAGAGACGAACAAAGGGATAAACAAAGCAAAGGAAAGACAGAATATAAAGGCCACAGACAGACTAGCATTGTCACACTCTGAAATAAAAGAGTTCATGAGCTAAAACACACTAATTTGTGTTGCTGAAACAATACAGAGCAGTTATTTTCCTCTAATGCAAGTTCAACTGCAGCTGGACAAACCTTGAAAATCTTTCCTCAATTAAATAAACTAAGGATCAATTGGAAGAAAACTAGTGACAAGGACTGTTGAGCTGTCAAAGTAGGACAGAAGCCGGCATGTAAGAAAACTCTTGATCATAAAAAAGCTGAACGGATAATAACACCTTCACAACTTCAGTTAAATGTATGGTATATTTAGTCATCCAGTATGATTGCCATCTAAAGGCATCCACATATGTAGGTCAAAGTGAATGGAGATGAACACATAATTACAGTGTGTCCAGTGAGGATAGAAGCAGGATGAATTATGTCTACTTTGTGGAGTTTAACATCACAGATGGTGGCAAAATATTTTTAACGTTAAGAGAGAAACATTATAATCATCCCTATAAATAAGAAATGATAAGAATTACATAATGAGAATGAGAGTGAATGTGATCCAGTAATAATCCATGTTGTCCCACCAATGACACTGAGTCACCTCCATACATTTTATTTTTGTGTGCGCACACACACGCACACACACACACACACCCCTCTTGTATATGCGATGTGTCTGCTTCAGCTGCTGAGTGTTACATAATGTTGCAGACTGAGGGACAAATCCCTCTGTGATAGACTGTGGCTGGAAGGTCATCTCACAGTTGCCATGTTATTTTCTTACGTAGATGTATTGACTAATAACAACACAAAGACAAAAGTGGTATAAAAAGCTCCACTATTAACTGTTTCATGTAACAACATTTTAAACATTGCCTAGCTAAAATTAAAATTCAAAAAAGTTATAGTAATAATGTTTATAATCTGAGGCAGATGGGTGGAGATCAGACATGGATTATGCCTTGGTGGAGGTTTGTGCTGTTGTAGTGCTTATGGTTTGATGAATAATTATTTTATTCTTTTGAGATACTTTGTGTTTCTTCTTGAAAAATGAGAGAATCTGTGTATTTTAATCCGACAACAAAAAAACTCAAACAATTACAGATTACCGTATTTTCCGGACTATAAGCTGGTACTTTTTCCGACGCTTTGAACCCTGTGGCTTAAACACCGGTGTGGCTCATGTATCGGAAAAAAGTAGCAGCTTATAGTCCGGAAAATACGGTAATCTGT
>OOFC01050776.1:19014-42535 GCA_900323345.1 Pseudochromis fuscus | reverse complement strand
TGGGTGTATGCGGGTGTGTATTTCTATGGATGTTTCATGCATTGTGAGTGTGTGTGTGTGTGTGTGTGTGAGAATGGTTGAATGAGTTTCCTTGTAAAGAGCTTTGGGACCTAGCTCAAAAACGCGCTACATAAATGTACTGCATTTACCATATTTGGATAAAAGGGTGGGGCTAGGGAGCAGGGAGGGGGAGGGTCCAATGGGACCAGAGCTATCCATCAAACCAACCAAACTGTATTTTGTCCAACTCTGAAATTATTTTATATCAGGAGATGGGTGGCATCCTGTTAGCTTCATGCTACTGTTACATGAACACTGTTTACAAAAGTAGAAATATTAACACAACATCAAGTTATATTTAACGAAACCACCATCTTCTCTACTCCAACTGAGGATGACAGACTGTCACATATACTGTATCATGGCTTTTATTTTGAAATTTCTTCAATTTCTGCTCAAATTGTTGGGAACATGCACAGTCGAAGCCTTTGTTTAGCCGATTGTCACATTCATGCCTCAGTAAACCACAATAAGTGGGTCTTTCATCTGTCTGACTACCAGCTGAATATCCAGTTACATCCATGTTGTGCAGCCATTTAAACCAGACATGCTCACGGTTACGTCACGTGATGGATTTGTACCAAAACCACTGCTTCCTCCTCCCCCTGCTAAAGTTTTAATATTGTTGATTTCACCAAGATAGAGTGTGTGTGTGTGTGTGTGTGTGTTTTAAATGGCAATTAGTTTTTTGGCAAAGTCCTGATTGATTTTTTGAGAAGTCTGTCAAACAGAGGAACTATTTTCATTTGAGCTAAATTTAACTCTCTGACTGACATGACCCCACGTCTCAGTTGTATCAGCCATAGCCCTCGTCTCTCACCCGTCTCCTCCTCGCCAATCCATCTACCGCCATCTCATTATCAAAAAATCCTCAGCTGCACTGCCAGGAAAAAGTGTCAGGCTGTGAAAACTGTCAATTACACGTCACAGCTGTCACAGGGTTACCTTACCTGAAACAGATGTCTGGATGATGATTTGTTGTCAGTCAGAGGGTGAACATCACAACCATGCACCTGTAAACAAAACACTGCTTTATTCAATAATGCACCAAATGCTTTTTGTTGAAATTAGGGGTGGGACTTGATTAAAAAAAGTGATTAATTAGAGGCTTTGTAAGTAATTAATCTCGATTAATCGCATTTTAATCGCTTAACAATATTTGCCCCAAAATGCAACTTTTTTTTAATTTAAGTGGATTTTAGTGGACGACTGAATCAAATAATAGACACAGACATGAATATTGCATTTAATTGCATTTTAATTCAACACAGTAGAAAAATTAATAGAAAAAATCCCTGGATACAGTTGAACAGACGTAAAGTTAAAGTGCCATTTCAGGTACTTTAAATACTTTGTTCAGAAGAGTATTGACTTTAAATTGTTAAAAATAAAAAGCAATGCAACATAAAGTTCAATTTCTTTCTTCTTCTGGTAAAACAACCAGAAATATAAATGGTCATGTGACAGGTGTAAATTACACTTTCATCCAATTCGTGCATGTTGGTGGCTGTTAGCCGAGCTCTGGCGTGTGCATCAGTGTAATCGTGCACCAGGAAATCACGCACTGAAATGCAAACTGCAATTAAATTAGCCCATTTTTTTATTGCATTAATTTTTTTGTAATAATTAATCCTGATTAATACACTAAAGTCCCACCCCTGGTTTAAATATTATGCACTGTGCATTATGTTTCGCCAGTTTTTTTCCTCAGATTTACCGTTTGACATTTTGAAAAGGAATTTAGCATCAACCATGAAAACCCATCTTTCATCTGTGCAACACGATCCAGTCAAACGATTCTACCCGGAGACAAAAACCACGGCGACTCCTGAGTCATGTTAAAAAAACCTGCTTCACATTTCACGTTGTGCTGTGCTGCTCCACAGAAAACACAGGCCCTGCTTGTCAGACTGTCTTTGGGGCTTCTTCTCTGTAAATGTCATCCTACTTCAGACGTCACTCTGAAAATGTCACCCTGCTACCCTGTTCATTAGCTCGCCGGCTCTCTTCTCGATTATACACCATTTTCCATTACGGGGATCACACACCCTGGGCGAGGCTCCTCTCCAAGCTACTGAAGTGTGATTGCGAGCGGGCTGAAAGGACGGCTGTTCTGGATGTCCTGGCACTCGGCTGTTACGGTTTGATGTTGTTTGCTCAGCCGTGATCACCTGTTATTGAAGAATCTCCGTCGTTTCCCACGCCGCCGAGGAGCGGCGGGCTGCAGGAGGCGTCAATCACGTCTGCAGAGGGGGAAACAGGAAGCTGAAATGTTGGTGTTTTGGGTTATTTGAAGTGGAAGTGAAGGTGAGAGGATGTGTTGAACTCCAGACGTTTGAAATCTACTTGAAAGCAGCAAGAAAATTGGTATTTTTTTTGTTTAGATTTCTTCTTGGGAAATGACTTTGACCTGTAAACTGCCATACAACAACACATATTATAGAAAACAACACTTAATATACACATTTTCTATTTAAATCTATTAAAATGATGACAATTTTGCAATACATGTAAACAAAATTTAATTTGTGCTCCTCTGGTTGTGTATTTAAGTGCCATTTAACTACATTAAAAACAATGAAGCTGGAGATATTGTTTGTTTTTACTGTCAACAAATCTCATAAAAGAGCAGGAGCAGCTAACAAGTACTGTGTGTGTATCCAAGGCCTAATATATCTTTACTCCTCTGTGTAATAAGGCTCCTTTTGTTGTCCAAAAGCTATTAAAAACACATCAGTGAGCCACACTGCTGCACAGGGTGACATGCTGCTAAAGATATAATAATAATAATAATAAACAGTGTATTTTATTTTGACTCAATCCCACATGCACCAACCTGCTGCTGCAAAGTCTCTAACAAATGCACAACTTATTTCTGTGTCTGTAATGTTTGCTAAGAAAAACTGCTACTTCTACTGTTACATAGTACTGTACAACTTGTGTTTGAAGGTGTGTCTTCAGCAGGACCCACCGGACTACACTTCACACAACCAGCTAATTGCATTGTCACACAGTGTTTGACACCTCTCCAGCTTCGTGAAACCATCCGACACTCACGACACTCCTCACAGCGAAAAGCAGGAAGTGCAGAGGTGAGAAAATAGGCTGATTTGGAGCCGTCTCAGGTTTTCTTTTTTTAAATTTTACTCCACTTCTTCCATCACATTTAACTCTACAGATGTTAGACGCTAACTTTGAAAAGCGGGGCGCTGCAAAAGTCTGCACTGTTCATGTCAGCAAAGTGTATCTAAAACGTGGATGTAGCCACCGGGTCTGGAAAGTTAAACTAATCCAGTAGTGAGAAAAAAGTGTAATACCACCAATGGCCACTAGATGATGGCTGAAAAAACTCCAGTAGTCATTCTGATGTCAGCTAAAGTCAACTCTTCTCATCAGAGTCCTGGTGGTTAATCCTAAAATAATTCACAGTTGGACAAAATACAGTTTGGTTGGTTTGATGGACAGCTCTGGCCCCATTGGACCCTCCCCCTTTTATCCAAATATGGTTGCTTTTGGCTCCAAAACCCAAAATGGCCGCAGCTGAATGCCCAACTAGACATTGAAGTGTTAGTCCACTGCTCATGTCCATCTTTGATATACAATCAATGTTTTCACCCCATGCTTTTATTTTGAAAACTAAAACCATTTGTGTTAGGACAACATGTTGTCCTTTAAACCATGGTTGGTTTTGGCCTTCATAGCATCAGTGGTGAACAAAGTACTCAAATTAAGTACTTGAGTCAATGTACTGATACTCATGGTCAAATCTTACTCAACTACAAATAACAGTTACTTGGTCAAAATGTTACTCAAGTTAAAGTTAAAAAATACTTAAGTATTCAAAAGTACAAAGTAAAAGTACATTTTCTAATATCAGTACATTGCTGTATTGTTCTCAGTGCCCGAGCCAATCCCCTACTAACGTCTGCTTCCTGTTAATGTGGTATTTTAATCTGAAAGGGCTTTGATGAAATGAAAACTCCTTCCTGCAGAGTGTGTATAATACTTTGTTGGTTGACTGTTCGGTTTTGCTGTTTTGTTTTCAAATTTCCCATCGAGAGGCTAACATAAAAATCGTAAAACAACAAAATCGTGCTGTTTCCTGTCTTCACTCTTTATTGTTCGGTTCTGCTGTCGGTCACTTCCTGCTGATTTGTGCATGAGTGACGGTATCTCTACCTGGACAAACTGCCTGAAACACATTACAGCATAGACTGTATATAAAGTAAGTAACCACACACTTCCTGGGAATGTAGTGGAGTCCAAAGTACAATATTTGTCTTTGAAATGTAGCGGAGTGAAAGTAAAAGTTTCCAAAAAAACAATTACCGTATTTTCCGGATTATAAGCCGCTACTTTTTTCTGACGCTTTGAACTTAAACACCGGTGTTTCTCATGTATCGGCGACACGAAGCTGGTTAGCTTTTTACAAGCTAGCAAGCTCCGTGCCGCCGATACATTTAGCGTCGTCACATCAGACCCGGTCAGAGTGGACCACATGAAACTGTTTGAATAAATTCAATAGCGGCTTATAGACAGGTGCGCTCAATAGTCCGGAGAATATGGTAATCAAGTAAAGTACAGATAAAAATGTACTTAAGTACAGTACTCCAGTAAATGTACTCTGTTACTGTCCACCACTGCATGGTATTCACACAACATAAGTAAGAATATGAACTGAAGTCATCTTCAGCTTTTTAACTGATTGAAGAAATCAAACCAGCTGCATGCATCAACCCATCATGTGATGAATTTGGGGCAATTTACTTCCAAAATGAAAATCTGGACATTAATATAAAAAGAGGGTCTGGTAGTAACAGAGGTCTTATACATGCAAAGTGGATGGATCTCAATAAGCAGAACATCTTCCCAATGAATACATTTACCTAATATGTCCAATATAATCTTCCATATTCCAGTTTTCATATGTCCCTCTCTGTCTTCCAGTATTAAACCCATTATTTGATGCCTGCTGTCTGTCAAAGTCATCGCCCTGCTCTCTCTTTCTTCCTCTCTACGGGCCGAGGGTAATATTTGCTAATGAGTTGCTTTGCTGCTGCCATGGCAACAGGCCGATCACCACGGAGTGTGAAGCACGAGTGGCACCCTTGACACCAACCCATAAAAAACAAGCCACCCGGGCTTATGATCCTCGATGCATAATGCAGTGCCATAACCCTCATCCGCCCCCTTCATCCCAGCCGCCTTTTGCTCCGTCCCCTCTTCCATCTTTCACTTTTCTTCAACCCTCCTCCTCCTCCTCCTCCTCTCCAGTCAGTCATTCATTCATTCCATCTGGGTTAATCACATCGACTGGATGGAGAGCCCTCTGCACCCACCTCATCCCAAATCAGGAAGAGGAGACAGATTGAAAGGAGGAAGGAAAATGAGAAAAACTGCAACTTCAATGGTCACAGAGTATTTGTAGATGAAAATGTAGATTGTCTGAAATTAATACGGATTCAATCCAACATCCAAAATCAAAAATGGCCGAGCAACACTACAACTGGTCTCTGGAGGGTCACTGAACTCACCACAGAGGCATCATTCAGGATTGATTTAATAAAGACAAACCTTCCTCTGTCCTTTCCACTAATTAATCCCAGAGGTCGTCAATCCCCTGAAGAAAAAAACTTCAAAAAACATCTGAAGAGGAGATCTCCCTAAAAAAAGTGCAACAGGAGTGTTTGCATGTGAACACCACGCTGCAGCAGGTGCAGGCGATTAAAGCAAAGATACAACTGCATCCACCTGCAGCTCGACAGCAGCCAGGAGGGAGCACACTGATCCAATCACACTCGAGCATTAATGTAGCATCACTTAGAGAAACTTTTCATCTACAAATGTGCATAAAACAAGCAGGATGCACAGCGAGAGGATAAAGGATCTACTATACTCATTTCCTTGGAGGAGTTTTGCATAGATCGTAGTTCTGACTCCTCCCTCTCTCCTGATTGGCTAACATCAGGGAGAGTGATGATGACATAACTTTGTTTCAAACCAGTCTGAACATATTTCAGTCCGACTCAGCAAGACGTCCGTGTTCAGTAAATATTTCACACATTAGCAGCTCATTGTGGCAGATGCATGTCCACATAAATCGTGTGGGAAATGCTCGAAAACTAAAATACAGACTGTAACGTAGCTAATAAAATGTCAGCAACTGTACGGTATCTCTGTGCGGTTATTTAAACGCTGCTGTACATCAATGTAACAACATTCAGGAGAGGAGACTTGGCATCCCGTTACTATGACGACAGTTCTGTTTCTGAACAGCTTCCAGGAAAAAGATGAAATATCTGTACGTCAGGATGTGAAATATTGTCCATGTGCAGTATGAACACCCTGTGAAACTGTATTAAGAATAAAAATAACAACACAATGCCATATTTCTTCAGCCACTTTAAATGTTGGGCGACTCTCTCAGCCTTTCAGAATTAAAGTTTGTGTTTGGCTGTGGTGCAAGTGAATAATAAAAACTGTCCAAACAATGACTACTGCTAACAGTTGTCTCTGTTGGATGATGAAACCAAGCAGAGGGTGGGAAAATCTTTGAGACAATAAGATTCCCATTTTACTTTGCAACAATGAGTGTTAATAAATGCTCTCACTCAGGGGCCCCTGATAGTCTGCTTGATAATTGTTGCACAAATGTGTTAATGATGGATCTTGGGATCTACTGAAAAAAAGATTGAAGGATTTTAATCGGTTGAGGTGTGTGATCAGGTTGTTACATATTAAGTAAATAAATTGTATGTCAGTGTCTCACCATGTGGATATTTCCTGAGGATGGTAGCTTTAACGCAGACCTGAGTGTCCACAGGTTTCACCAGCGAACCCACAGAGAGCATCTATCTAATTACACAAAGGTTGCCCCGATGCCCTTGTTGCCACGGCGAGGAGCAGATGACACCGCTCCCGCTCCCATCTGTCCCGGCCTACTGACGCCTCGCCAAACCAGAAGCAGCACAGATTGTGACTCTTGCGTGACTTCGCAGGCACAGCGGGCCGCGATGCTCCCTCGGGCCCCGGCGGTCCTACGTCCCATATGACCCGGCGAGGATGTGAGAATGCAGTGATCGCATGGATGCTCAGTTGGGGATCTCGCAATCTGTGATAATCGCCTCCCGATTTGTACCCACTTTGCAGCTGAGAAATGTCTTCACACCCTGGTTTGGACGTCGGAGCAGGAGTGTGATCATCCTCCATCTTTCATGTGCATCAAGTTACATCAAACCTGCAGATCCAAGACTATAGGAAACAAAACACTGGGCTCAGATATAACTTAACATTGTGTATGTAATTCAATGGATGGAGCTCTAATTGGGTTTTTCTTTACTAACACTAAAGGCTAATCTCTCCTATTCAAACACATTGGTTGTGGGACAGCAAATGTGAATGGATTCAAAAACGAGTTTTAATCACTTCTGTGTTAAACGCACTGAAAAAACAACGGCGGCGTCATATTTATTAAAAGATTATTATTCTAAAAGCACGGGGGAAATAAGTTCATTGATTTGAAATGATGCTGCAACCAAAACGTGGCCCGGTTCGCCATTTTGTTTTCATGAGCATCATTTTTCATCTCAGGACATTATAATTACGCTTCATGTTGTGCTTGGTGGAGCCCTTTACATTAGATTCTGTTCATTAAGAGCCTTTGGTAACATTATAATGTGCAGTCATTATTGCAGGCATCATAAAACACAAGAGGGTAATGAATTAGTGAGTGTTTTTTCCATTAGCATGGCATATTGTTGGAGTAATTGAGTTTAAAGATGTGGAAGACCTCTCATATTTACAGGACAGGAGATCAGCTCCATCTTTTCACTAAATAATAAAAATACATCAGACCTGGAAGACTGATGAGTCAAAGTGAAAGTAAATTTGTCGCTACACAACTTCTGATTGATTTTATTTAACACATTTGAAATCCGTTATTTATGCACAATAATGAACAATATTTACCGCATTTCCCAGACTATTGAGAGCACCTGTCTATAAGCTGCTATTGAATTTATTCCAACAGTTTCATGTGGTCCACTCTGACCGGGTCTGATGTGACGATGCTAAATGTATCAGCGGCACGGAGCTTGCTAGCTTGAAAAAAGCTAACGAGCTTCGTGCCGCCGATACATGAAAAAACACCGGTGTTTAAGTTCAAAGCATCGGAAAAAAGTAGCGGCTTATAGTCCAGGAAATACGGTAATCCTATTCATAATTATTCTACATTTTATTAATCCATTTTCAAACGTTTACTGTCATGTTTGTTATAAGTTGCTAACCTCTTTCTTTACTTGATTGCCTTATTTCTGATTATGCTAGGTTTATTGTAAATTTTTGTGTATTTTCTGTTTGTTTTTTCTGTTTTCTCATTTGCTGTTTGTTGTTGTTTTACCTGTTGGTCTGATTACAAACTTGTCATTATTATTATTTATTTATTTATTCGTCTGCAGTCATGACTCGGTGATCTACAGTATTTATTTTTTGTTAACTAAATAATTTGGGGAAAAACAAATGTTTGTTGTTATTTACTTTGTATAACTACAACTCATGCAAACTAAAAAAATTACATATGTATTTAAACAGTCTATCCGGGCACAGACGACTGGATAATACTTTACCATTGTACTTGTGTTGTTTTAAAATGGTGCGTTTGTAGCAGGTTGCATTTTAATGTAATGTTTTTGTTTTGTTTTTTTATGTATTTTAATGTTTTGTAAGTTGTAATTTTGTTTTTAGCAAAGACCAACAACCACTTTGTGGGAGCTGATGGAGATCCCAATAAAGAATAAATATCCACATTGCATCACTGTACCTTCACCTGCTGTGGGGCAAATACTCCATCATCTCATCTTATCGACTTCAAAGGCCACATGACAGATCAGAGGCAAAAACAGCTGATTACACAACATTTGATTTACAAAACAGAAATGTCTTGTTGCATTGGACACAGCGTCCTCTGTCTCAACTGCCGGGCGTCTTCGACAACATGTTATCAAACTAAAAATATCCACAGGAAAAAAATCAACATCTCAGCATCAGACAAGTGAAACTAATCAGGATTCTTCACTTGGTCTTTATCAAACAAATCCTCTGTTATGCTGCTGTACAAAGAGCAGAATACAAGACGAAGCTGAAAGCAGCAGAGAGCACAAACCTTCAGAGAGACATGATCCAACTGAGCTGATGCTACAGACTGAAAACCCAACATATAGTCCTGTGCTCCTGGGGTTAGAGCCCAAACAATCAAATGAAGTCTGTAAGTCAACAATTTAAAACCTCAGCATCCACCTGACCAGCGCTGGTGAGTACCTTGTGTCGGTTTCCACTGTTCACCAGTCAAAGTGGGGTCACACACCTCAGCTCACTGCAAAATGTTTAATTGCTCAGAAAATCCACAGATCTTCACTCCCCAAGATCTGCACCCGTTACTTATTTCCAGGGCATCAAACAAATTTGCATAGCAACACAACCTGCGCATTAACAACAGATTGCCGCCATCAATCACAATCCTGCGGCGCTCGGCTGGATGACTCCGGCTCCTTCTGCGTCCAATCCACTCACTCCACTATCTCTCAACTTACATAACCTCCCCGGGCCTCGGGAGGCTCGCCGAGGCCGGCAGAGATTGTATCAACCAACAGGTCAGGAGAAGGTGATGACTAATTCATGAGGGTGTTTGCAGGGAACCCTCGTCGAGAGTCATTAGTCGCCTGTCAGCCGCTGCTCAGGCAGCCATGGGAGTTGGCCGGCGTTGTGTGTCATGATGGGGCTTTCGCAAACAAGACCTCTCTGTGCTCTTTAGACGTCGGAGTCACAAGGAAAGGCAGGCTGACGGCCGCTTGGTGAGTGCGTAGCGTTTTTTGAATGCGCCCCAGTGTCTCCGGGAGCTTTGATGCTAATCTCAGATTTAAGACGCTTTCTGCACTGACTGAAGTCGTCGTATTCACAGCTGCTGCAGTACAAAGTCCTTCGCTGGGAAGCTGCATAAATCAATTCATGTGTGACCCTGTGAACCTCCAATTAAAGATTCATGGTGGTTCTTTGTGGATCCTCCAGCACAGGATGGAAAAAGTTACTTAAACACAAGATTTGCTTTTCATCACCGAACCAGATCCACTCAATGCACAGTGTCCACACCCTGCAGAGGGAGCGGCTTCATGTGCACGACCTACATGTGATCTTGTAAAATCAAGGAGCCTTCTGCATGCACTTGCCCTCACACGGCTGTTTGTGTAACCTGCTGACACCAAGCAGCCTGGCGGGTGTAACAATGTAAGGAGGTTATGTCGACAGTGGAGGTCACGGCTCTGGTCGCAC
Source organism: Pseudochromis fuscus (assembly GCA_900323345.1). NCBI lineage: Eukaryota > Metazoa > Chordata > Actinopteri > Pseudochromidae > Pseudochromis > Pseudochromis fuscus. The sequence goes on along the minus strand of OOFC01050776.1, from coordinate 32,152 downwards.
AGAGCTTCAGTGTGTGCAGCCTGACACCCACACAGCAGGGTTAACAGTCTGACTGCCTCAGTCACTCTGTACAGGAAAGAAAAGGTATTTTTGATCTGTTTGTTTTCTACTTCCTACTTTTTAATACCCACAAATCAATAAGGATTAATGTGTAGATACACACAGTCTGAACTGAGCAGGATACCTCACTGTGTTCACCACCAGTCTGCAAGTCAGAGGATTTATGATAAACTACATTCAAAACAACAACATATACACATTTAACTTAAAATAAATAGATACTAATGTTTAATATGAGCGATTTATTCATGTACAATAAATTAAAAATGGAACAACAGGGTCATTCATTTCATTTTTCAGAATTATACAAGATGTCAGTCAAACTAAAACATTTTGATTCTCACTAATTGGGTCATTTACTGTTTTAAATATAAATTCAATAGCATCATCTATTTAATAAAAAATAGTGTTTTAACAATGTGCAAAAAAAATACATCTTGAAAATATTTTTTTCTGTTTATTTGCAGTTACACAATGTTTGTTATTTTACATTTCACATCTAAAGTTTAGTCTATTTTGGATATTTATTCATATTTCTGAGGAAAATCTATTTTAAAAATACATAAAACAACATCTTTTAAACAGTATTTATGATAAATACAAAAAAATTCAATTTAAATTTTATGCTTGAATTTCTATACATCTTTACGTATTTTTTTTATTTTTCTATCGCTTAAAACCAACATAAAATTACCGTATTTTCCGGACTATAAGCCGCTACTTTTTTCCGACGATTTGAACCTATAACTATATCAGATAAAAGGAGTTAAAATATAAAACAAAGTGGAGAATAAACCCCGCCGTGTATTGATAAGAATATAAATATGGACTAGAAATACAGTTTGAAAATGGATTAATAAAATGTAGAAAAATTATGAACAGGAGTACCGTATTTTCTGGAGTATAAGTCGCTACTTTTTTCAGATGCTTTGAACCCTGCGGCTTAAACACCGGTGTTTCTCATGTATCGGCAGCACGAAGCTCGTTGGTTTTTTACAAGCTAGCAAGCTCCGCGCCGCCGATACATTTAGCGTCATCACATCAGACCCGGTCAGAGTGGACCACATGAAACTGTTCAAACAAATTCAATAGCAGCTTATAGACAGGTGCGCTCAATAGTCCAGAAAATACGGTAATAAAAAAATAATAACTGCAGTGGTCAGTAAGTGAGAAACCTTTAATATTCCAGCATCAACAGTAAAGACACTTGAGTTGTGTGCTCTCAGCGTCAGTATGAATTCATGCCAACTGTCCAGGGAGGGAAACAGATGTTAAATCAATACTCTGTACACATTACACACATGCACCAGGTGTGCTCCCAGATTACACTGCAACATCCGCTGAGCTGTTAATAAGCAGCAGCTGGGAGGATGCTCGGTGTACGAGATGGGGATTGAAGAATTCACCTTAAGTACTAAATGCTAATTCCATCACACACAGTAATAATAATAATAATCCTGAAGGCAATCTGTCACCTTCCTGCAAAGATGGAGAGGACGGTGCCAAAACACACACGGTAAAAACATGGGAAACACTTCAGCCAGGAGAAAGTGTGTTATGATGTGTTACAGCATGTTGTGAAATGTGTTGTTGTGCAGATTTCAGATGCACCTTATCAATAGTACCAGCAGATAACAGAGAGATCTGACCAGAAGTTCATCCTCTCAGCTCGTTCAGGTTTAAATCTGATTTCCCAAGTTTCATGCTCCTGAAACATTTAGATCGTTATCCATCAAGTCTGATGGTTTAGCAGCACGACGTCGAGCCCGAGCGTGGAAATATCTTCAGCTATGAGAACACAGAGTCCTGCAACAGATGGTCTGAACCCCACAGAGACCTCATCGCATCAACATGGAGTCAGTCTGGGATTACAGGAAACACACAGAGCCTCGGTCCACACAAGAAATCTGACACATTCTCCGAGACGCTGGAAACAATCCACCGTTTATATGTTAGGAGGACTTACAATGATGTAAAGGTACAGAGGAGATATCTAACTACTGTATCATTAGTTATTATTCTCTGCACTGCACTCTGTGCATAATTTTATGAATTAAATCAGAAAACAGATTCATTAAAATAATCCCCACTTTAGTTTCATCATCTAAAACCACTGTACAGTACTGCACACTGGAAAAAAAAACTGCAATTTTCTCCAAAAAAAGTAAATAACACAAAATACTCCACTCAAAAAACTTCTTTTTTTAAATAAAATAATTATACAACAGTTTTAAGCTTTAATTTGACCAAAAAAATGGTTTAATTCTGTTTCTAATAATTAATTAAATATATTAACATGTACAGAAACACAAAGCTGATGGATAAATACAAAATATGTCAATTAACAAATAAACAAGTACAATTACAGGACCAGTATTTCCTTTTGCAGTTGATTGTTAGTAAATGTATTAAATTTAAGAAATGTATGAGTACAGTAATAATCTGGAATTCAAGAGTGATATCCATGAATTGAAAAATATATATATTTGGGAATATTTTTATGTTACTCATGTAAATTTGATTATACAGAAGAGTATTACAGCCACCTAGAGAAAAAAAAAAAAATAGGTGGTAGATTTTTTTTTCATCACGCACTTCGAGAAAAAAGTTGAAATGTCAAGAATAAAGTTGAAATATAACTTCGAGAATAAAGTTGAAATGTCAAGAATAAAGTCGAAATATAATGTCGAGAATAAAGTCGAAATGTCAAGAATAAAGTCGAAATATAATGTCGAGAATAAAGTTGAAATGTCGAGAATAAAGTTGAAATATAATGTCGAGAATAAAGTTGAAATGTCGAGAATAAAGTCGAAATACAAAATCAAGAATAATGTCGAAATTGTCGCATTGTGTCGTGTTCTCGACATTTCAACTTCATTCTTGACATTATATTTTGACTTTTTTCTCGACATTGAATTTCGACTTTATTCTCGACATTTCAACTTTTTTCTCGACATTTCGACTTTTTTCTCGAAGTACATGATGAAAAAAAAAAATCTACCTTCTCTAATTTTTTTCTGGGTGACCCTAATACTCTTCCGTAGATTTATTCTTGATATTTTTCTGTTATGTTTTTTTAAACACTTAAAAGTCCAGTTTCTACAGTTTAAAGAGTTTATTTCCCCCAGACAACAGTTTTGTTACTTATTTATTTTTCATTTTAATCTTATTGGTATTTTACTAAAAGCTGTCTCACAATCATATTTTATTTTTCTGATATTTCAGTGATTATATTTCCACCTTGTTTCCTCTCTGCAGATCCAGAAGTTTCCTCTGGACGTTGCAGGAGCTGCCGTTACTGATTTACTCGCCCTCATTGTTACCGACACGTAAAAAGCTCCAAACGCATCATTTCCTGTGTTTGCCTTCGCGGGACAGGAAACAGTCTGGTCTTTGAGATCAAAGACGTGCACTCATCCCTTATCAGCGACTCAGTAACTGTTTGATAAAGCAGCCTGGAGAAGTGTTTATTTAAAAATGCAAGGAAAAGAAAAGCAGGAGTGTTCATGTGTGGCTCCCACATTAAACTGGCAGCAGCTGTCGTCTGACTGGGATAAAACAGGAGACGCTGTGGTGACGGAGAACCAGTAAAGACCCTGTTCACACTGGGCTACTGTATCTGTCTCAGGGACAAGTGTCATCAAACCACATGTGGAGGTTTGTAACACATGTGACCACATAGCTGCTGTAGTGTGAACACCAATGTGTCCTGATGGATCCCTGATGAGGACGGGACAGATAAAAACTGATTTTCTTGTTTCTCCTTCATCTTGTCCTGCACTCGTTTACAACCAGACACAGTGTGAACAGCCCGTACATGTATAATACTTCTTCAATCATTTGCATAGACTGAACATAGAACCAGACGAAGCAAGTCGGGCTTAAAACTGAGGCCAATGCATAAGTGTAAAAAGTGCAATACACCCGACGACCACTGGAGGCCGGCTCCAACGAAATTCACTTCTAAAATCGACATTTTCAATCATAAAACTTTCTCCAGAGGTTATTCTGTTCATTAGCTGAAGTTAATTTTGATATGAGTGATCTGGTGGTTCATCTGAAAAACAAAATCATAATTACCGTATTTTCCGGACTATAAGCCGCTACTTTTTCCAACACTTTGAACCCTGCGGCTTAAACACCGCTGTGGCTCATGTATCGGCGGCACAAAGCTCGTTAGCTTTTTACAAGCTAGCAAGCTCCGTGCCGCCGATACATTTAGCCTCGTCACATCAGACCCGGTCAGAGTGGACCACATGAAACTGTTTGAATAAATTCAATAGCGGCTTATAGACAGGCGAGCTCAATAGTCTGGAAAATACGGTAAGTAGATATTAGGCTTGTTACGGCCCGATATGCAACAATGACCCAAATTGTTTAAAAAAAAAAAAGAAAAAAGTAACAACTGGTCAACAATGTAACAAGATGTTGAGCCCAAAAAGTAAAAACTTTGTCCAAAATGTAACAACTTCTTACATTTTAGCTCTGTTATTTTGGGTTTTACCACATTTTATTTATATATATTTTTTTTTAATAACATTTCAGTTTGTTGTGTTTCGGGCTCTAACAAGGCTTCAAAAAGAGGAAGACTTAGGGGCGTGGCTAGCCGGATTGACATGTCTGGTCTCCAATGAGATCAGCGCTGAAGTTGAGTCTCATACACATTGTCCAGTGACCTCAGGTTCAAGGGTCAGACCAGCCTCCTCACTCCTTCCTTCATATCCAAATATGGTCACTTCTGGCTCCAAACAACCAACTTGTCCACAAAAAAAAACTGGTGATGTCACACTTGTTTCGTCTATTTCTATAAACCGTGATCACTGGCCTTCTCCTTTAACTGTGAAACTGTTTTTTGGCGCTCGTTTGGTGTTAAGAGGTGAGATGAACTTTATTAACCCCACACCGGTGAAACTGTTGTTACATAATAACTGTCCGGTCCCAAAAGTGCCGTAGTGACACGAGACGGATGTAAATATCAGACTCGATGTGACTCAGCTGTCCAGTTGTGTCCCCGAAACCCGAGACAGATGAAAGTAGCCGTGTGTAAACAGGGTCAAACAGAGAAGTGTTTCCTGGATGAAGATTTAATCAGGGATCTCCAGCTTCCTGTGGTGGCTTCACACTAACAGTTTAGCAGTTCTCGTTGGTTTGACGGTGTCCTCACACTGATAGTTATTTAATAGCATCATTTCTGTTAAAGTTATTGTTCAGTAAAAACCCAGCTCTCTGCTGTATCAGCCTGATCAGAGCTGCAACAACAAAAAGCATCAGACTGTCCTTAATTGAAGTAGAGTCCATGTTTCCCAGCTTCCTGATATCACACTGAACACAACACAGGAAGTCACTCATAAAGCATCAGAGGGGGATCCTGGTACCACATATATTTTAAATCTCTCTTTCTTTACCTCTTTTACTCACTTTTTGGGCATTTGAGCAAAATAATAAAATAAAAGCTGCATCCAAACAATAATAGGTCATTTATTTTCAGCTTTTTCTGGTGTGTTTAAATTTATTGTGTATTTAAAAATGGAAAATAAAATGTTCCTCTTGATAGTCCTGTGTTGGTTTGTCCTTAGATTTAGATTTTGTAATAAATAAATCAAGAATATATGGCTGCAATTAACAATTATCTGGTCCCAATTAGCAACAGTGGTCACTAGATTTCTGAGGATACAAATGTGAAAACTGTACATCAAAGCTTCCCAAGGAGACATTATCATCAGTTTGTTTTTTTGAGCAACATCGCAAACCTTATACACATGGGCTTCACTTTTACACTGAAATAAACTGAAAAAAAGGAGAAAATCTTCACATTTGTGAAGACGAACTCAGCGTTGAGCTTAAACAATGAGTCAATTTTCCAGATTGTTGGAAAATCTGTTCAGTGACTAATTATTCATCTAATCACTTCAGCCATGTCCTTCAGTCCTTTGGTGATTTCATCAGAGTATAAAGTGTGAAAGTCAAGTTAAAAAGTAATTACTCCTGCATGTACAACAAGCTGTGACCACACAATCAACTTTCATCACAACACTTCCTGGTAGAAGAGTGTGACTTGAAGTTTTAGCTCTAACCAGTGACTTGATTGTACTGCACCCACTGCATGGAGGAAGTATGAAGACATGAAAGTCCAAAAAAATAGTGTTACCAAAGATTTCCTGCAGACCTGATCTCCTGCTACATCACAGTGTCACTAACTAAACAGTAAACTGCTTGGTGGACCTGAACCTCTGTGGTTTGAAGGACCTGCACAGACCTGAGCCTCTGTGGTCTGAAGGAGCTGCACAGACCTGAGCCTCTGTGGTCTGAAGGAGCTGCACAGACCTGAGCCTCTGTGGTCTGAAGGAGCTGCACAGACCTGAGCCTCTGTGGTCTGAAGGAGCTGCACAGACCTGAGCCTCTATGGTCTGAAGGAGCTGCACAGACCTGAGCCTCTGTGGTCTGAAGGAGCTGCACAGACCTGAGCCTCTGTGGTCTGAAGGAGCTGCACAGACCTCTGTCTCTGGAGGCAGTAATTAAAGTTGTCAGTAGGTGTTTGGGCACTAGAGCAGGATTAGGATTCCTGGTGCTGGATCTCAAACTGAGCTGACAATATGGTCCAACCACAAAGCCAGGGACTTCTGGGACCTGAGCCAGTGGCTGATAGATCCATCAATATGACGGCTTTAGTCAGCACTGATTGCTCTCCAGAGCAGCTCCTGTTGGTTTGACGGGGCGACGACGCGTGAAGTTTTTCCACATTTTGAGACGACGCTCGGCTTCATTTACATGCTGACGCACAACAGGTCAATGAGGACCTGCATCTGGCTGCAGGAGGTCCTCACTGGGTCTGATGGAAATGAAGTTGAGTACATATGGTTTGGGTGTTCAAGGTTTATTGATGGTAAAAGTCACGAAGCTCAGGTGTGGAGCAAGGACCCAATAGCAGACACACAGGAGAGTCAGAGTGAAGAAGCTGAGTTTAATAAACAATCAACACGTGGTAGGTAGAAGTATCCAAAACACAACAGGCAAGGTTCAAACAAAACAAGACTATGACTCTAACCATGACAAAATAACTAAACAAGACTGTGACCAGAACATGAGCGAGAGACATCAACGAACTGGCAACAAGACAAAGACACATGAGGTTAAATACACAAGGTAATGAGTGGAGTCGTCAATCGTCCTGTATTTAAAAATAAAGTTACGCGTCGTATGTTGACCTGAAAAGGGACGCACTTTGTCCCATATTTAAAAATCGCTTCAAACACAAAACTATTTCAGGAGGAGTGAAGGTGATTGGGTTGTCCAGCTGTGCCACCCTGGTGACCCTTATTTAGTTTTCAGGGAGTTGGCAACGTGAGGCACAATGAAACACAGGTGGAGAGGACGATCAGGGAGCAGGTGTGACATGACTGACAGGAAATAAAATGTGGACACACACAAGGAACAAGACTACCAAAATAAAACAGGAAACACGAGACATGGGAAGACACAGAGAAAGGAGGAAACGACCACTGAAACTAAAAGAATAAATACAGAAAAACGAAACACAAGAAATCCTAACAATAATCAAACTACCGTATTTTCTGGACTATAAGCCGCTACTTTTTTCCGACGCTTTGAACTTAAACACCAGTGTGGCTCATGTATCAGCGGCACGAAGCTCATTAGCTTTTTATAAGCTAGCAAGCTCTGTGCCACCGATACATTTAGCATCGTCACATCAGACCCGGTCAGAGTGGACCACATGAAACTGTTTGAATAAATTCAATAGCGGCTTATAGACAGCTGCACTCAATAGTCCAGAAATTACGGTAACTCAAAATACATGAATGGGAATACAAAAGGGACAAATTCTCCTTGTGTTTGGATGCGATGAATTAGTTATAGTTCTAGATACAAAGTCAACAATGTAACAATATAGTCAGAATTGTACAAGTGTAGTTGTAACATTGTTTAAAAGAATCCAATCTACAAACTAATCAGAAGTTACAAAAGCTGTTTTTTCAAGTACAACCCTTTGGAGGAGAAAACAGGCTATACACAGCAATGCATTAATAATCTTTGTGTGTGCATTACGTCATTATGTTTCCAAGATGGTTGATTAACGTGCCCCATAATCTGTGTTTTCCTCTTTGTGTCATGTGTTGGTTTTTCCAGGGAGACGCTCCTAGAGAGATTAATGTTACTTTATGACTGGATTTTCCAGAAGTTAAAAAAATGATTTTATTTTCATCACATCTTACAGACTTTTCTCTCAAAACTTTCCCTCAAGACTTCTACATCTATAGATCTCATCATTGTGAATTTTTTTTATCCTCCATTATCACCAGGAAGTCTTCTCTGGGTTACAACAAAAGTGTGATCTTCAGATGTGGGTGGGAAGAGAGTTGTATTCTGCGCCTCTTCAAACTGTGAGTCTTATCTCGATCAACCCAGTGACCAAACTTTGGTTGTATGGGAACAGAGAGATAGAGCAGTCGCAAAGCTGTTTACTGCCCAAACTGGAGGGTCCCATTTCCTGCAGCGCCATGTGATAACATTGTCACCAAGCAGCATGAATGCTCCTTTCTCTGACGGCTGCCTTGAAACGCCACCGGTAATTTTAGCAAAAGAAAACAGTGAGAGATGAAGGCTGATGAATGGCTTTTCAAGGCTGCTCGTCAACTACGTCACACACAATGGTCCATATGAGGAAAAACGAAGGTAAAAGAGCAGAAAACAGCCGCGCAGTCTCATCGGGACAATGAATATTATGTTTCCTTCCTTGAAGTGCTTTCAAAGAGACATCGCTGTAATCGCACAGACAGGAGGGAGAAGGAAACTCAGGCAGTGAGCAAACTGGACTGAAGGCGATAAGACACATTTTTCACTGTTGACTCACTCAAGAATAATTCCTACAGTGGCTGAAGAAGTTCGTTAATCCTCTGCTTAAATAATTAAAAGAAGCAATACAATAATTGAGGCATACATGTAAATAACAGTCATTCAAATAATCTCTCAGGGAGTAAAGAAGAGTCTGTATCCTCTACATGTGAATTAATCTATAATAAAGTATTTTCAAATGATTTTATGCTCCTCTACACACTGGAAAAGTTATCCTAATTACTTCATTATTCTCAAAATGATGATGTTTTTTAATTGACAGTGATGCTTTATGAGCTTCATGAATAAATATCCACTTTTCCACCACTTCCTGTCACTAACCTGAGAGCTACATCTACACAGTCCTAAACACACCGACGTTTACAGATGGATGAATGTGTAGTGTCAGAATCAGAATGATTTATAATCTAAAATAATTCATTCAAAGTTGATGGGAGCTTGTATCAGTTTCCCTGAAAGCTGCTGTGATGTGAGGACAAAGTACATCCTTGGTAAAGACTACAGCTTTGATCAGAGCTGTTAAACACTCTGAGCTAACAGGAAGTCCTGCTGCGTTTGATCTTGAACAACTTCCACTTGTGCAGTTTCACAAAAACAACGTCCTGATCATTCCCGATATGTGACAGACAGTGCACGACATTACTGCTCGCCATTTTACACAAGTCACCCATTTCTCCAAGTTAGCTTTCTGTTAGCGTTAGCAAACTGCAATGAGAGAAAACTATGAGAGAAAAAATGATGAGCTACACATGGGGGTGTTAGACTAGATCATGGACACTAGTGGCATTAGCACTGTCATTCATTCATTCATTCATTCATCTTCTGTACCCGCTTGATCCAAATTGGGTCACAGGGGTCTGCTGGAGATTATCCCATACATCCCAATATCCCAGCTGGCAACAGGCAGGAGGTGGCCAGGCTATGACAACACACAAAGACACACACCTATGGTCAATTTATAATAATTAGTTCAAACAAGCATGGTCTTTGGACCTGGAGAACATGCAAACACCAAACAGAAAGGTCCAAGCCAAGATTCAAACCCAGGACCTTCTTGCTGAGACCACAGTGCTAACCGATACACCGTCCCACACGTAAAAGGTCAAAAATGCCTAAAATGTTTTCTCATGGGATCGCAATACTACAGCTAGCACCCTATTGGTGCGTTTACACTGGTACCTACCCGCTTTGCTTCGCTTCAGTTTTGGCGCATTTCCACTGGCATAAAAGTACCTGGAACTTGGTACCTGGTACAACTTTTCGTCCCTCCTCTCCTGCGGTTCCAAAAAAAGTACCTGGTCAGGTCGGAGCAGGTACTAAAATCTTACTGGTCGTTGCGTCATTACTGCGCGACACGTAATCTGTCCCTGCAAACACTCTATTTTTAAATCTTCGTAAAACCGTGCAGACGTGTTTGAAATAACAACAAGAAGAGAAATGGCAGCTGTTAGAAATCCTGCCCCATGGACTCAGGACGAGGTGCAAACCTTTCTGTCATTAGTCGCTGATGAGAAAATTCAACGGGAGCTGGACGGCGCGGTCAGAATTGAAAGAATGGCATAAAAGATGACGTCATGAATGATGGCCAGCTACACGGAGGAGGGACGATCCTCGGTAATGTAAATACAACCGAAGGGAGCTGATCCCGAGCAACCCGAGGAGGTACCAGTGTAAATGTGCCAATAGTGTAGTGTTTGTTTTTTATCCTGGGACCCCAGGAAGACTAGCAACCACTTTGTGGGAGCTAATGGGGATCCAAATAAAGAATAGTCTGCTTTATTGCATACGTAGTTTTAAGTCCGTGTGTGTGATTGGAGGATAGAGCTGGGAGGATTTAGCAAAAAGGAGGAAGATGAGAAAGGTGAGAATCCTAAGTAAACAAGCCAGTCATTAATGTAAGGGAAGGTGTTGACCAAGCCGCAGGACCTGCTCAATAAAACTCTATCTCCTGCCCCCGAGGAGAGACTTGGCTTTTCACACCCTGACCACAGAGCTCTGATAAGTGGCACAGATAGGAGGCAGATGGATGAGAAAACTGTCATAGCTTAGATTTGTTCCTTTTCCTTTTCCAAAAAAACAGCCAGAACACACCCACATGCATCATCTTGTCATATTGTCTGACAGCTAGATTGGACATAATTTCACGGTCAGAATCATTTAGTATTGATCCTGAAAAGACACCAGCAGCAAGAATGCCAAACATTTGCTGCTTCCAGCTTCTGAAATGTGACGACCAGCAGCTTGGGTCTGATTTTGTAAATGGAGCATTTTGATGATTTGAAACTTTGCAAATCATCTTTTTTTCCTCTGAGAAAACGCCACATTTATACATCACAACATTTAAAGGCAATTAACCAGAAAAAAATCCACTCTGTAGTGCTTAAATATTTGGTCTCAGCTTGTCGTGTGTGATCTGTGATGTCAGTGTCTGACCCTCAGAGACCTGCCTGAGTGGCGTTGCTCAGACCTTTCAGCCAATAAAAGGTCAAGTCGGAGCACATAGTCCACTCTCCGTGTGTCAGCGGCTCAATCTGTCACGTCAAACCTGAGGTCCTCCCCGATCTGTGATGGATAGGGATGTGATGCACACCCAACATGAAGGATCTCTAGTCCCTTTTCTTCATTGAGAGAACAGAAAAACCAACAAGAACTTTTACAGGAATCAATCTTCAGCTCATGCTTACATTTTCAAACTGAAATGTACCCTTAGGAGTAAACACACAGCTCTGTTTATGTTTTCACCAGAACTTTTTCTCTGTATCCTTCAGGTCTTAAAAACATGTTGGATGGATTTAGACGATCTAAAAAAAATAACCAACGAAAAACTGCAAATCCTTTGTTGTGAATGTTTTAAAATCTCCATAGTTTATACCCACTGCACTTTTCCTCCTCTTTTCTTTGTTGCCTCTTTCATGGCACATTAATACTGTTGAATATCTGTGTATTATGCATCACATCAACCCTATGATGTAATGTGTATCATCATCTGTGTGAGCTGCATGTATGTTCATCCTCATGCTGGTAAAACACATGATAACACACAAACGACACTGGGATCAGCACATTTTGAGTATTGCTCAACAGCGCCCCTGCTGGTCAAATTAGACACTACAATAAATGAATTAAAGAAAACTTGTGTTGAGTGTTTTTGTGTGGCTGTCTTACTACTGGGCTGCCATCACTGTGCAGCTTCCACATGCTGAACCCATCACCTATGGATTAATTTATCAACAGCCGGACACACACTTCTTCCACTTGAACTAAAGTGTAACATAAATACACATTCATATCCTTCATATACATATACAGAATATGTTGCAACACAAACAAACACAACATAAAACATCTCTCTGGCTGTACAAACGCAGGAGGAAATGAGTTAATCTTGAAGAAAGAGAAAAAAAATCGTAACTTTACTGCCGAGTTAATTTTACCTCACACACGTGCTTTAACCTTTTAGCTTAGCAACCTTTTCTTCAGTTTCGTGTGCGTCGCTATAAAATGTCAAACGCTAACTGGTTGCTTGGTTCTCACACATAATCCACAATAATAAATGAAATACACAAATTATGTGAAAACAAAGAACAAAATGTGCAAATAAAATACAAAATATAAACCAAATAATACAACAATTAATGAACTTATATGATGTCAGAGCATCTTAACCGATCAAAAAAAGCCTCCCAGTTTTCTGATTGGTTGAAAATCTATTTTGACCAAGAGTGTTTTTTTTCCCTTTAAGCCTATTTTTTGGGCTTCTTAAAGTCTGAACAACTTTCTAATGTTTAATTAAATGTCAGTTTAGGGGCTTGTCAGAGTTATTGGATCAACTTTAAAACAGCTTTTTTTCCGCCTGAGGCTACAAAGTGTACCTGACTCCCCACAGATTTGCTTTATTAACCAAAGCTTAGTGTTTTTGTAGCCTGTTATTTTCCCCTTTTCCCCACTCAAACCCTTTACACAGCTTATCTCGTATTATCCTCAGCGGCTTCAGTAAGATGCTTGCTTACACTTGCCGAGCAGCAGAATGAGGGCAGGGAGGAAGAGCCCGGTGTTTATTTTTTGAAGTGTCCCCTGATGAAGGTGCCAGATTGTATGACGGGGCGAGCGAGCGAGGATGAGGAGAGAAATGGAGGAGAAGTAAACTACAAGCTGGTTGACAGTCCCCGGGCTTCTCCATCACTTCACAGCCGTGTATGGAGCGAGC
>OOFC01050776.1:0-18398 GCA_900323345.1 Pseudochromis fuscus | reverse complement strand
AAAAAAAAAAAAAAACAGCGAATACATTTTCACCAGCGAGGTGCCGCTCCATCTGCAGAGCCACAGCAGCCTCATTTTCCCGGGTACATCGCACAGGCGGCTGATTGTGAAAGATGATGCACTCGCACCCCGCTAACAGGTTCACACAAGCCCACATGCTTAAGCCACCTTGGGCTAATTCAATTCCACTGCCATTCCAGAGGTAATAGAGTGTGTGCCTGCGCCTCCTCGCAGTTTAGTGCACGGAGGGGGGGTGATGGGGGGAAGTGGGTCGCCGGGGTGGGGCGGCTGGTTGCGGTGGTCAGTCCACCACCCCGGTGATTTGACAAGGTCGTCCTTTTGTTTCAGTTATCATCTGCAATTAAATACTTTCTGCCAGACACAGAAAATGCCGGCATTGAAACTTAAAATGAATCAGTTCATCCACATTATATAAAAGAAAAAACCTTTCATATGCTTTGGCCTTAAGAAGAATTTATCCATTAAGATAGTTTCACTTTTACTTCTCAAGGTTTTAAATTTCCGCCTCCACCTAAACTCACTGGAGGTCAGTGGCATTATTCTTTACCCACGAAATCATCTCAACAATCAACAAACTGGAGCTCCGGTTATTTCTCTTATTTCCCTCCAGTTTCTAAAAGCGGATGATTCAATTCGTGTATGTATTTATGCATTTTAATTGACTTTGCATGCAGCTCTGACACAGCCCAGACTCATTCCGCATTTAGTCCGAAAACACATTAAGAGTCTTATCTAAATGCGGCTGTTTTAACCTGCAATGTCACAGCTATGCTCTGCGTAATTTGCAGGTTTTAAATACCTTCCCTCCTGGCACCTGGGTGATGCAACATTCATGTTTCAAGTCTAAAAAAAATCATCAAAGGCTCAGTCATGTGTTGTTTCACAGAGCGAATCTGCTCACTCACTCCCTCCCAGTGACTCACAATGAGAGGGCGAGTGTTTCCTCATTCAGGTCTTCATGTCTAAAAGCACTGTCCCTCTCGCAGCCCTCTGACACTCATGCATATGGAAAAGCCCAGAGGGAAGCATTTTGTGTACAGCGTGGTCACAACCAGCTGGATTAACATCTCATCCAAGTTTGATTTTGACTTCATATTTAAAAAAAAAAAAACCTTTTTAGCATAAAATTCAGATATTTTCTCCAAAAAAGATGAAGAGTTTGTTATTGCATGCCACTTCAGTGGAGAGGAACAAGCTGAAATTGCAGAAATGCAATCTACTGAGAAGGACTGAAATGGCCCATGAGTGGACGTCAAGCCTCTACCGTGCTAATCGTCTCTGTTCCTCTCATACACTCGGCGGCGGTGCATCTGCCTACTCGCCAAAGCCGCGTGCAAACACAACATTCATCTTCAGACACAATGGAGCCTTACCAACCTGCCATGAAATTGCTTTTTACTATAAAACCAGCAGCGACAGGAGAAGAAAATCAGATGCAATATGAAAGTGATCTAAAATAGATCTGAAATATACTCTGATGGCACGAGATACATACAGAAGACGCTATTACTGCACAGCACCTCTGCCCGTCGGATTGGCACATTCAACACACTTATACTACATATTGAAAAAAAATAAATAAAACTTTCTGGGATTTATGGCAGTGATATGAAGTTTAGATGATGGAGTGACATAAAAAATCTTTCAGATAAATAATTCTTTCTTCCATCATGACAGTGATAAACACAGCAAATCCCTGACGGTGTCTGATAAGCAGTTTTCTCATATGTGTTTTATATCTGAGCTGCTAACTTCAGCTTCAAGCCCCCGTAACCAGACCAGACCAGACCAGACCAGACCGACCCCATGGAGTTTAGTGTGTCACATAAACCTTCATTAACGTGGGGTTTCCAGCTGTCAGCAGGGGAGGTGAGGGTGGTAGTGGGGGGGCAAGTTATTAAATTCATTATGTTGTTAAATCAGTAGGAGAACAAATCTGAAAATGCCCCATAGGCTGTTATTTGACTTCAGTAGCAGGAGAGGAGAACGCCATCGAAAGGCATGAATTTAAATTACTTTAAAAATGTAATCTCATGCAAAGTGAGTCATTTATTGCAACACTACAAGTCTCCTAAATGTTATGTTCATCATACACTTTGTATTAGCAATGCCTGGTTGCCTGGCAACCTTGCCAGGATGAGTTCCTGGTCTTGGTCAAGAAATAATCCAGCACAGATCTCCCAGAATGCATCATGCCAGTTTTTTAATTTGTTTTTTGGGCAAATCAAAACCAAACGAGATGAAACATGTTAATTATTATTATTGTTGTTATTATATAATAAGCTTTAGAGACACTGGGAGGAGGATTTTGTCTGGACAGAGCCAGGTACAGTATCTGTTATCTTGATGCTAAGCTGAGCTAACTGGCTGCTTGTTGTATCTATTTATTTATTTAACAGTGACACTATTGACTGAATCATTTGTTGAATTATTGTATTTTTTAACACATAGGACAGAGATTAAGTCCAGTGGACAGAGTTACCAGGTGTTACAAAAAGGTGCAATACCACTGTCAGCCACTAGGCACTGCATTGAAAAACCTTCAACTGACTTCAATTCAAAAATGGTCTTTTTCAGTGTTGAAATATTCAGTCAATACATTTTTCCCAAAAGTCATCCTGATGTCATTATCTAAAGTCAGCTCTTCTTCTCAGTGATCTGGTCTACATCTGAAAATCATTTCATCTTTAAGGAGACATCAGGCTTCAAAAAGAGGAAGATTGAGGGGCGGGGTCTCCAATGATTTGCAGGTGGTTTGGAGGCTCATTCACTGGTGAACTTGGACAGTGTCCTTGGGTTCAAGAGTCAGACCCGCCTCCTTACTCCTCCCTTCATGTCCAAATATGGTCACTCCTGGCTCCTAAAAACCATCACATCAGCTTCGTCCATCCTCTATATGGTTTATGTACAGACCCATCCAACCTCCTTCATACGACAGCTGTGTGGTGGTGTGTGATTTGCCTTTGACCACGATCCAAGCTGCTATTAAGTTCCCTCTGAAAAGGATTTAAAACATCCGAGTAGCACCAAGACCAACTAAATAAAGACTTTGCACTTGGACACGTAAGGTTAAAAATCAAAGGGCAAAAGGGAAGAACAAACGAAGGAAATTGCACTTCAGTTCCCGCAGTGTAAACACACAAGCAGAACCTCTGTTAGTGATATTATGACATTACCCTTTCAGTTTGTTAAGGTTGTGCTAATGCAGCAGTTCCCAACCTCTCAAACGTGGCATTTTGACCAGGAGAATATATTTTAATACCTTTACTGAACTTTAAAATTTGAAATGCCAAGAATGAAAAAGCAAAGTTTAAAAGATCATCTGAAGAAATATCTATTTTTATGTAGCATAAAAGTCCAAAGGTTTTTCTTGCCAGTTTTTAATTGGTTTTCAAACTTAGATCGAGGGGCTCGCCTTTAAACTGAAAAATCTCTACAGCAGTTTGTCAAACCAATTCAATATACGTGAAAATAAAGTTATCGCATTAATGCAGAACCATTTCTGAAATGCCTCCTTTCAGAAATCTAAAGATATTCATCCTCCAGCTAAATGCTTTACAATTTTATTAATCAATAACTATTAATACCAATAATTAAACTGAGAACATGAGTTAAATTCATGCAACTGTTGGTTCTGCACAATGTTATTATCCACTGTGATCCACTGTTACAACTACAGATTGTGTATAGACTATACAAAGCTGATATCATCCGCCATCGCCATGTTGGTTGTTTGTGACCATATCTGGATATGAAAGGAGGAGTGAGGAGGCCGGTCTAAAGGGCTCTGTATACTCCCACGGGCGGTGACCGCGAAGACGTTATTGCAACTGTCCCGCACGCATTTTACCTTTATACTCAAGCGTAACCTATGTGCACTGTTTCGAAAATGACGCTGCAGTTTCCCTACAAGTCGGGGGTGTCGCTATGGCTGGTATTGGCCAAGACACCAAAAGGTGGAGTTTCTTCTGCATTTATAAGCCAATTTTGGTACACGGAAGTACGTCAAAATTTTAATGTGTGCGCAGCAAGTGTCGCAAAGGGGCGGCGCGGCCCAATGTAAGCTTAACCCATTAACCCAAGGACTCTCTCTAATGTGTATGAAACTCAACTTCAGGTCTGGTCTCAGTGGAGACCTGTCAATCAAACTAACCACGCCCCTAAATCTCTCCCTTTTTGAAGTCTAATATCTACTTAATTATGAATCCGAATGGCATCAGAATGACTTGTGGAAAAAATGTTTTGACCGAGGATGTCATGTTTGAAAATGAGGATTGTTTAATTAAAGTCTATTGGAGTTTTTTGGAGCCAGCATCTAGTGGCCATCGGGAGCATTGCACTGCTTCAGCTCAGGTTTCTTGGTCCATCTCTACACACAGTCCAAGGTCACAACACGGTTCACTACAAATCATCTGTAACAATACAAATGTATGCCATGTTTTTCGTACCGCAGGCTCTTATTCACAACAGTTGAAAAAATAAACTGCGATATCTCCCACAAGCAGCCGTGTGAATATTACTGTACAGAAATAGTCCTTATGAGACACATCGTAAAGAAAGGAGTGACAGGTCTATCATTTACAACCGGATTAGTCATTAGGATTAGTCACGATGAGGAAGAGGCTCCATGCAGCCCCAAGCCATCCATTAACTCCATGTCACCCAGTTTGGTTCGTTTCATTGGTCGTTTGAAGGGAAAAACATTTATGTCACAGATTTATGTCAAATAGTTCCAGAGAAGCACGCTTTGTGTTTGAGGATATTTCTAATAAACACAAACATTTCCCGCCTCAGACCGGATCCAAAGCTTGTGTACGGCTGTCAGATGGCGTCTGTTCTTTTATATCGTACACTGAGAATCGCATTATAACAAATCATTACATCATGTAAGCAAACACGGGCGTCCTCCTGGCTGCAGACAGCGCTTGTTAAAAAATGAGACTTTCCATTGCTGTGTAAATTAAGCGTCGGCGCTCTCTGACCCTGAGACAACAGCTGCACATTTCACTCGCTGCTTTTAAGTTACAACAATTTGCATAAACCGCTGAGCCGTGCAGTGCTGCGGGATGGTGAACGGCAAACATGACACGAGGCCTTTTAAAAAACAATAATGGAACAACACTGATTGGGATTGTGCGCTGTAAAAACATCAAATGTCATGTGTCTGCAGTCCTATTGATCACGCAGCAGGGCATCATGGGAGAGAAGTCCACAACAACCCTCAGAGGTTAATGTACACGCATTGTAACCTGCTGGATATGAGTCAATATGCCACTGTCTGCAAAGCAATAATGTGTCAAATGCAGACTTAGATCAAAAGATTGTGTCTCGGCTCAACTGCTCTGATCAAACAAAAATCTACAAAAAGGTGGAAAAGATCCAGCTTTCAAACCCGATAAGTGCAAAATCACATCAAGAAACAGCATGACCAGAGGTGGGTAGAGTGGCAAAAATTTGTACTCAAGTAATAGTAGTATTACAAGTATTCACTACTCGAGTACTGAGTAACTGAACATAAGGTCTGATTTATTTATTTTCTCAAAATTGTGTAATCAGACAAATAAAAAATGTTTCTGTGGTGATACCATTGTATCAGATTCTGGTAAAGTGGTATCACCAGCGATACAGAGGGACTAGCATAAATCAATTTACCGTAATTCCTCAACCATTTTCCCTGATGACATAATTACAGCTGATTCCCGGTGACGTGCAGGGGTTAAAGTCTTCATTCTTTCCATGATTAAGTTCTTAACGCAAATGATTCAGCTATAAAACTACAAAACAAAATCCCCGCTTCATCATGCAACACTCAACGATAACCCACAATCCACCTTCTTAAAAGGTACAGTAACACAGGTGCTGGGCGGATGTTGTAGCGTTCACAGCACCAACTAGCAGCGAACGACATCACAGCAAAACTCATAAGTTGGTGCACTTGTAGGTCAAGGTACCACTGTACATCTAAATAAAAAGTAGTGACTGGAGTTTAGCCCAATGTAGAGGAGTAAGAGTTCTTCACACATCTACTCAACTAAAAGTAAAAAGTATGGTGCAATAAAACTACAAATCGAAGTACATTTTTTTTCAAAACGTTACTCAAGTAAATGTAACGGAGTAAATGTAACTCGTTACTACCCACCTATGAGCATGACTGTAAAATCTCGTTATGAGAATAATCGCACAGAATTATTAACTGAATCTGCAGCCCTCCTCATCTCACGTTCAATGGTCCAATCAAGTTGCTCCAAAGGGTTTGTCCCGCCTACATATCCTGTTTTTACCAGGACATTACAACGTTAGATATTCTCAAACAGTTAATAAGCTTAGCCTAGCATAAATACCTAGCATTAAGACCTGGAAGCTGAGGAATCAGTTAACTACCACCTCCAAAAGTCAGAAATCAACACAATGTGTTTCCAAAAAACAGACAAATTGTGTACTTCTGCCCTCTAATCATAATATTAAACATCTGTTTAGTAGAGAAGCAGGATACGTGATAGCTACTAAGCTTGGTAAGTGTTGGTAGGTGTATTTTTGATCTGAATAGGTTTAATATTTCCCCCCATCTGTCCATCAATTCTATCAATTAAGACACAGACATGAGATAAATATCAATCTTTTCATGTCACATTCAGAAGGAAAACAAATGAAAATTTTCCCAAACTATTTCTGGAAGATTTTGAGGTAAAAATAGCAGATTTTCTAATAAAGTGGAGCAGGACAGGCAACATCAACACATCACAGATCAGGTTCTCCAGCAAAAGGAGAAAAAAAAACAAACAAACCCACAAAACAATGTCCTTTCCGGGCCAGCGATCTGAAAGAAGTTGGCCTTTGAGTGACAGAAGAGCTGCTAAGTGGTCTGAGTGTCAGATGAACCTGCTGTTTGTGTGACTTTCAAACATTTTCCTGTGATTGTCTGAAGCTCTCGGCCGCTCTGTGTGTTGTGTTGTAAAGGTCAGTGGAGGTGCTGTGTGTGGTTGTAGTGTTCGTAGTGGTGCTGATGAGTGGGGAGAAGTATTCTTGTTGCTGTCAATTTTACCTAAAAATATGTTCCTGAAACACGTGGAAGAGCCATTCAGCATGTAAAACAACACGGCTGCAGAATGAATGCACTTTTAGGACTGAATTAAAATTTAATATCATTTATTAGGAGTATTTTTCCAAGATATTTATGTACTCTGTTGCCAGTTTATTGAGTGTTGGACTGGTATTGATTCTTGGTTTATTTGGATACAATGCTGTTCATCAACATTATTTGTAGTTACAACACCTGAAACCTAATTGCATATCATAAGTAATCAAATTCAGTTTCCTTCATTCCTACTTGTTGCTTGCTCACAATCTTTTTGTTTTCATAAACATTTTGTAAAAACATTATTTATAAGTTATCATCATGATTCTATTGAAAGTCAACAAATTATACTTGGTTGGGTTTAAAGGTAACATCATGTATCTGTATCGTATGTATTATTACAATCTAGAAAACATCATGGCGAGAACTATGGTTGGGGTTTGGAAACAAAATTTAACTGGTGACCAGACAACAAATTTACAGAAGCCCTAAAAGGACGTGGTTAACTATATTTTTTATTATCTCCGTTTTCCCGTGATAACGAGATCATTTCAGTGGTTTTCTCGAGATCTGAAGTTTGTTTTCTCAAGATAACGAGAACATAAAGTTCATTTTTTGTAAACATTATAGGATAAATTATCTTGTTATCTCGAGAAAACGACCTTCTTTTACCACCTTGTGCAGCGTGGCATGTCGTGGTCCGGATAAAGACAGTAATCAGCCTTTTATTTGGATTTCTGGAGGATTATCTCGTTATCTCAAGAAAACGAGATAATCCTGTTTTCTCAAGATAATGAGAAAAACAACTACAGATCTCAAGAAAACCACTGAAATTATCTCGTTATCACGGGAAAATGGAGAAAATAAAAATATAGTTAACCACGTCCTTTTAGGGCTTCTGTACAAACTAACCTCCCACATTAAAAACTGAACTGTTGTTATCCATCCACCCCGACCTCCTCCCTACATGGACTTCATAACTCTTGTTCTGCCTTTAATATATTCTGTATAATCATTTGTACTAGATTGCATTTAGTAATTTTCATCGTCTTTTATTTTGAAGAGGCTGGTTAGAGAGGAAGTTGTGACAGGAAGTCAGCCATATGGTTTTTGCTCTCAGTAAGCACATCTGCTCTTTGTTTACATCTTTGACATCACCGTCTGTGAGTTTTATCCAGTATTTTTTCCATCCTTTATTTTTGCAGAATGGTTCAAAGAAATGTTAAATATGTTCATGATTAGAGATTCGAATGGTAGTGGATTGATCACTAAACAGCAGCTATTTCATATATATTTTGTGTGTTTAAGCCATATTTTTAGGCAAACTACAGTTTTACTCTGTTTTTGAAACGTTAATGTAGCAATAAATAGGAGCTATGGACACTACATCCTGACTCTGTGCACGTTTTCAAAAGGACTTTGCTTACTGCTAAATTATGTTAGATACACTCTATAACTTTATAACTCTATAATATCATGACCCAGCAAAAAGTCTTGTTTTGGTTACAAGAATGAAATTGTTTTTGGAAGTGTCTCATGTCAGTGTCCATCCATCCTCTATGCTGCCACCTCCACCAGGGTCACAGTGGCAATATGGCCCTGACATCCCTGTGCCAGGTTTCTAGTTTCTGCTGCAGGGGTCTGCGACACCACAGGCTGCTCTCTTCTACCACTGAAAGAGCGTTGCACCCAAACCCTATGATGGATCTTGTGTTTGGTGGATCCACATGGTCCTCTCATGTTGCCTTTCCAGGAAACATAATATTTCCTCACATAATATCATAATAATGTCCGAGGTCATGGTAATAAAGGCCGGTACTCAAATACAGACCAGGGTAACAAACAAGGGTGTATAAATAAACATGTAGTCTGCCTGTTAACCTTTCACAATAAAAGCCTTGTAAAGATTTGAGGGGTTTCTGTCCCCTGAAAAGCTAAAGGGCTTTAAATTTGAAATAAATTTGGTGTTTATCACAGGCTGTATGCAGAATGGATGAAGCGAACATGACGTTGATTGTTGGTTTGTGGATGCACATTTTTAAGCCAGGAATTTGGATTTGAACGTCACCATGTTGATTTTCTGGAGCCAGAAGCGACCATATTTGGATATGAAGGGAGGAGTGAGGAGGTGGGTGTGAACTGTCCAAGGACACTGTCCAATATGTATGAGACTTGAATTCAGGTCCATTTGGAGACAAATGGAGGTAGTGTTGTTTGGAGTCAGCATCTAGTGGCCATCAGCAGTATTGCACTTCTGTATTAGCTTAATTTTTGACACTGGGTTGCTTCTTTTATTTCTATTTACAGTCTACGGTATTTACAGCATCATGCAGTAACTTTAATATTTTGTAACATTTGAAGCCTCATATCAAGGCTTCATACTAAAATATGACAAATTAGCTTACCTCAAATAGAAGTCTTCTGCAAACAGGCTCAACACAATATACTGTGGTGTATTTACACATCATACACTCATCAGGCTGCTCAGTTCTGGTTTACTTTAAATTACAGCCAGTTTTGCTGTGAACCCCGTCTCTGACCACATGCCCACTTGGCTCTGCTGAAAAGTACCAACATGGGCGTCTGACCAAAAACCACCAATCACCACTTGTTAACTGTCCGTCCATCTCCCCAGGTGTCCTTTCATCTCAAGACGCCGCCTCACGGCTCCACGCAGCCACCTCTCATCAGGTCATTTCAGGCACCAATCGCATTTGTCACTTGGCTAATGTCTTGGCTCGCCGACTTGCCACATGGTATCTGGTGAGATAAGTCACTGATTTGGTGTGGGGAGTAGGAACACAATAAAAACAAACAGCTTGTCTTTCTGACTCAGCGATGCTCTGCAACTTTTGGATGGCGGGGCCTGTTTTTTTTTTTTTTTACTTCACTGAACAATAGCAAAGCTTGTTCACAGGAGCAGAGGAGGCCTCGCACTGATCCCATGTGTGCTATCAGAAGATCCAGCCTCGCAGCGAGAGAGGGAACGATACGCAGCTTCAAATGTTTCTGATCAGGAAAAAAAAAAAACAGCAGCAGGAATCACACAACAGGCTGAACTTCACAGAGACCAAGATCCCCCGCTGTGCCGCATGGTAAACATTTTCCACTCCTGCACACATACACTTGTTGCTTCGAATCGCACACATGCTTTGATTTGGCAGTGCCGTTTCCCTCGCTGAACCATCAAATACCTCATTTAAACAGCAGAAAGTCTGTGTATCTCTCTGCTGTCTGCTTTATCCCCTGTGCTGCTTCCGTCTTTTATGCTAATGCGTGAACACACAGAGCTTTAGTGTTGAATTTAACTCGGCTCTCTTTGGGAACAAACACCAGGCAGAACAAAGCAGAGCACACTTGTCCTAGATGAGATAGCTTGATGATATCTCTCAGTGTGTGTGTGTGTGTGTGTGTGTGTGTGTGTGCGGGGAGAAAAAGATGATCAAACAAGTGTGCATGAGCGCACATGCCTGCTTCTTGTGTTCTTTTTAAGAGAGTCTCCCTTCATCTGTCTCTGGAGACGCTCCACTCTGTAATCTATCATTCGACATGTTCATTAGTGTGTGTGTGTGTGTGTGTGTGTGTCGTATGTGATTCACCAGGCATCTCTTCGCCTGGGAATCAACATTAAGCAGTGCATCAGCTCGCCATATGCTGAGATCAGGAAGAAGAGCGTCAATTAACAGACTTCTGATCCCATTTCATTAAGCACAGACGCACTGAGCAGTAAAGGCGAAGCAGGCGGATGGCAGCAGTGACCAAACTAACATCCAACAAGTTATGGGAGTTGTCAAAGCAGAGATTACACCACATATTGCCAGCTTGAAAAATGGCTTGGTTGGACAGAGCTGGAGTTTCAGACCTGGTGATGTCTAGTTTGCAGGCAGCTATTTCTGTCTCCGGGATCTTAGTTCTGCTATGAATGTGCAAATTACTCATCCAAGATCTCGCACCCTGGGTCATAATTGCATCTTTTTCTTGTTGAGGAAAAATTACATTGGTTTGTTTTAGAGTGTTGGTGTAGTTCAGCATGCTCCTCTGACATGCTCCAGAGGTTTCCAACCATTTCAACCTCAAACCTTCAAAGTGTCAGTGCCAGAGAACCTCACCATCCACCGACATGGTCTGAAGCTGCATATAAGCACTAATGGATACTAGAAGCAGTGTGTACATTAACATATCAGGCTTGTTAGAGCCCGATATGTAACAACAACCTGAAATGTAACAACGTCCTGAATTGTTACAAAAAAAAAAAAAAAGTACCGTATTTTCTGGACTATATAGTGCACCCGTCTATAAGCCGCTATTGAATTTATTCGAACAGTTTCATGTGGTCCACTCTGACCGGGTCTGATGTGGCGAGGCTACATGTATTGGCGGCACGGAGCTTGCTAGCTTGTAAAATGCCAACGAGCTTTGTGCCGCCGATACATGAGAAACACCGGTGTTTAAGTTCAAAGCGGCGGAAAAATGTAGCGGCTTATAGTCCGGAAAATCCAGTATTATGTTTGGTTTTACATAAATGCAACAGCAACAAAAACTACATAAATGTGTACTAAATGTATCGGCGGCACAGAGCTTGCTAGCTTGTAAAAAGCCAACGAGCTACGTGCCGCCGATACATGAGCCACACCGGCAAAAAGTAGCAGCTTATAGTCCGGAGAATACGGTAATAAAACCCAATATGTAAGAAGTTGTTACATTTTGGGCAAAGTTTTTACTTTTTGGGCTGAACATCTTGTTACAATGTAACCAGTTGTTACATTTTAGGTTTTACTACATTTTTTTTAATAACAATTCGGGTCATTGTTACTTATCGGGCTCTAACAAGGCAGTATCAGTCAAAGGGATCTTAATGTATTTACTGTAACAAGCAGCAAACCCCTACATTGTTCTTGTCAAGCACACGTTTTTTTTATTTGCATAGTTATTTTCTTAAACGTAGCTACACTCTTTATCTTTTGTTCCTAATTGTTTTTTTAAGGGTGTTCGAGTTCATGAGTTTATCATGAAGCTTCTCTTTGGCATCTTGTGACCTCCTGCAAAGGTCCTGACCCCAACTTTTGTCACCACAGATCTGATCAGGATCAAATTTATGGTCACATAAACGTTTAATAAACACAATTTACCCACAACACTGTTTCATGGGACATGTTATGTACATGATGGATATGTTATATACACTTTTAATCTAACTTTTGACCCACTTAAAAAAAACAAACAAAAGCTAATACATCTGATGTTACAACTCAACACAAATTTAATTAAAAGCTGAATCATAACTATAAATTGAGATATTTCAATAGTCCACAACACAGCACAGAAAATCAGCATCAATGATCTCCACTAACTTACTTTACTTATATTGTTGTCTAAAATAATAAAAGTGTAAGAGAAACTAATTAAAAGTCAATAAAGGGCTGCTGCATGTTGTGAGCCCTTTGGCAAAAAAGAAGAAAGTATGTCTCTGCATGCACAGTCCATATGGCACCAGATCTGTGCTGTGCACCTTCCACTGTGATGTATTTCAATACATCTTTTCCCTATAGATAGAGGTGTTGGAAAAAACAGACTCGCCTTCACATAACTGTAATAAACAATCTAATCTAATAATATCTCCCAATAATTCTCTGATGGACCCAGAGCGTTGGAGATAAGATGCCTTTAACATATGGCAGCCTTTCTATGTGAATAATAAAGAGGGGCTGAAGTGTGATCAACTGTTGCCAAGGTAACACATGTTTGTTCGCATATGTGATCTGCAACTAAATTTAATCAAAGTGGCTGGAAATCACCAGGCTTTTATATTATGGAGCACAGTCTGCTGCTGAGGCGGAGACGGAGCTGCACACAGTATTTTAACATCACC
The DNA here is from genome assembly GCA_900323345.1 of Pseudochromis fuscus. Taxonomy (NCBI): domain Eukaryota; kingdom Metazoa; phylum Chordata; class Actinopteri; family Pseudochromidae; genus Pseudochromis; species Pseudochromis fuscus. The sequence continues at coordinate 5,433 of OOFC01050776.1, read as the reverse complement.
CTCTGTTAGTCACACACACACACACACACACACACACACACACACACACAGGTTCATAAGTTTGTTTAAATGTATCATTAAAGTAACCTTTAAAACAACCAATTTTAAAAAGATTTAGATGCAGAACTTCAGGCATTCGCTGAAGATTTGACAAATCCATTAACGATTTAAGTTTCTTAAGGTTAGGTGTTTGGTTTTTGGGGATTCAGTACAGATGCATAAAATAATTGATGGTAAAGTAAGATGGAATAACCTTTAAAGTTTAACAAGAATTTCGGGATACTTTTGAAAACATTTATGTCTTGAGACTCAACATGTTTAATAGATAAATAATGTTTAAAATATTCTTATTACTTCTAAGTACCATGAACAGTACTGTTATTACATAACTATTAACAACTAAATTATTGGCTACTTAACACATTTACATGTCATTAAAATGCCATCGACAATACCAATTTTATTTATTTTATTATCTAATTCTAAATACCTTTAAATATCATTTAAACACTATCAGTAATACTACTGTTACTCATTTATCAATAGGTAAATTAAGGACTACCGTATTTTCCGGACTATAAGCCACAAGCTTCCGTACATTACCGTAATGTAGGTAATATGTACGGAACGCTGCACGTCACGGCAGGACTCCATTCCTACCGTAATGTGTGTACTGTATTTTCTGGACTATAAGCCACTACTTTTTCCGATGCTTTGAACCCTGCAGCTTAAAGACCGGTGTAGCTCAGTATCGGCGGCATGAAGCTCGTTAGCTTTTTACAAGCTAGCAAGCTCCATGCCGCCGATACATTTAGCGTTGTCACATCAGACCCGGTCAGAGTGGACCACATGAAACTGTTCGAATTATAGACAGGTGCACTCAATAGTCCAGAAAATGCTGTACTTTATATCCTTAAAAAACAAAGGCAATACCATTATCAAATGACAATAAACAACTAAAGTAAGGGGTACATATTATCTTTAAATAACTTGTAAAATAAATATTAACAACTATTTATTGTGTACTCAATTCCTTCAAATACCATTAGTAATATTTCCACCAAATTATAATGATAGATAGATGAAGTGGTACTTAATGCTTTTAAATATCATTAAAATACCACAGGGATCATCATTGTTATATATTTCTCTATAACTAAATTGAGGCAGACTTGCTTATATAAGCCATTAAAACACCAAACAATACTATCAATACCTAATAATTAATGAGTAAGTAAAGAGGTACTTCATACCATGACACCTGAACCTTACTAAAGTACCATTAGCAGTATCATTACTACCCAGTTTTTCAAAAGGTAACTTCAGGGAACTTTAAAGAGGTAAAAAGTTCAGTCTTTAGAAATAACACCCTCACTCAGACACTAACACACAGCATCACAGATTCCATCAGACTGTTTTCTGCAGTAAAAACACTCAAATGAGAGAAGCAACATAAAATGATGCTCTGATGTCATCGGGGGTTCAGCCTCTCATCAAACAGCCAGAGTCTGAATCTAAACGGCTTTTTGTAAATAGTTATTTTCGACAGTCGACATGCTCTGTGCCGCAGGTGGTAAGAATATCCATCCGGCTCTTTCAGCGGTTCCTCTGCTCTCATTTCATTTCGTATGGATGAAAAAGAATAAGGGAAGTGCTGCCCGCTGGTTCTCACTTTACTCAACACCACTCTGCGCCGAGCTGGGGTTTGTCCAAAGCCAAAAAACGGCTTCATTGTAATTCAGGAGACGTGCTTGGAGAAGTAAAAGAGATGACAAGCTCTAAGACCCTGGATATCTCTCGCTGCGTTTCATGTGGAGGTGAAAAGATGATGATTTTCTGCAGAGGAGACAACCCGGACCAGGTTTCACAGGAGGTATCTTGGCTTCCCGATCAACAGGGGAATGTCACTGCCAAATGGATTTTTGCACTACCAGCACCGGAGCCCGAGCCAGATCGCTATCAAATTAATCTTAGTCGTGACTGACTGTGGAAGGTCTGCGCGTCATGTAAGCACCAGAATAAATCACGGGAAGTGTTGAAACAAAAACAAAGAAAGACGGGGACGCTGGGACTTACAATAAGCCATAAAAGTAAACTAAAGCCAAACAAACAGCAACTCTGTGGAGGCTGAAACTTTGAAAACAACTGAACAATATAGCTGTCAAACAAGCAATACATCCTTCTGCTTCAAGCTAGCTGTATGGTAATATGAATCTACCGCCACTCTGCCAAGTAACCCTCTTCAACACCTCCACCACACATTTCTGATTTACAGTTTTTGTTACTATTTTCCCGTCTTGATGCAAAGCTAAGATAACCGGCTGCTGCCTGTGACTGATCGACGTGTTATCGAGCTAATTCTCTGATAAAGAGCGAATAAAAAAATGTGTTTCCAGCTGTTAAACCATTCAATAACATACACGCTAGCAAGTCAAAAACTGAAGCTGAAGTGGGTTGCCATGGAAACAGGGATAAACTTAAAGGACGGAGCTGCTCTTGTTAATTTTGTGCTCTGCTGATTCAGTGTTTACAGGAGGGGGTTCAGACGTCATTAGGCGGCCTGGGGTTGATGCAGCTCACACTTGCTGCTTTTCACCCGACTTTGGGATTTGGCCCGATAATGATGTGTCAACATGAAACTCATGGATTGAACGGCATCTATTAAAACTGAGGGAACTTTGGAGAAGCAACAAGGAATCTGGTTGAAGAAACAAATCGACGCCAAGCAAATTAAACCTAGAATCCAGGGTTCAAATTCCTCACAACCAGTGTGTTACGAGGTGTTTTCGTCTTTTCCTTACAGTTGTGTACTTCTTGATCTCATGCAGTGCACTCAGAGCCCTTGTCTTTGCTATTGTGGTTGTTTGCTAAGTAGCAGCAGTGCCATTAATCATAAAAGTGCAGCTCAGGCCGATACTCAACTCCTTTAATTTACCGTTTGGAGAACGAATCGAAATGAATACACGGCTCAGCTTGATGCTGCCGAGACCTGTGTGAAGGTGTGTGACAAGAAGTGTGGTATATACAGTAGCTAGTTGTAAATAGCAACACTCTAGTAGCGTCTGTAAGTAGTATGACAGTGACAGTAAATATTAAGATCAAGAGCTAAAACGTTGGCGCAGTGCCCTGAGGTGACTTATGTTATGATTTGGCTCCAAACAGAAATAAGTGAATTTAACTTTCATCTGTTAAAAGGGAAAGTAGATATATTTCAATTCAGTTCAGAACGTCATTTATCCCAATTCATAGAGAGCACAATATACCCTGTGCATTTTTTTCATAATGGTTAAAAAGTAATCATAAAAAAAGAGTTATACATAAAAGAAAGTTAAAAAATAAGTGATTAAAAAAGAACTGTATACAACCAAGCATATGTTGCAATATCAGGACCATCCACTGCAAAAGATACTTTCATTTTTCCCCCCAAACACCTTTAAACACTAATATATAAAATATATGACTCACATTAACAGCTGATCCATTGTAATTTTGTACATTGGGTCAGTGCGTTGGGTTGCAGGATGTCGCAGTTACAAAATCCAGCTTCACAATTCAACCACAAAAATGAAAAATAAATGCAGAATAAGTGCACACACATAAGGAAGGTGGGAAAATGCATTAATAACCATAAAACAGCATCAACAACTCTACAGGTCTTCCACAAAGTTAAGCCTTTTTTTGTTTGTTTGGTTTACAATTGGCAGTTGAATGAATAACATTTGTTACATTGTTGACTTCTGACCTAATTGACTATTATTCAGGAATGCTGGCAACACTACATGCAAACTGTAGCTGGAGCACCCCGGACCTCGCACATGACTCGGAAACATTACCCCTGAAATTGACTTATTGGTTGTTTTGGGGTGATTCCCCCTCAGTCTGGTCTGCAGTCAGTGAAACATATGTTCACTTGGATTGAGGTCAAGTGACTTAATGTGGCTGCACAACGCTCCACAATTTGGGAATTAAATTGTTATCTGTCTGCGAGTGTGGGAGCCCCTCTGTGGTGCCCTGAATTTTAGTGCTGATGAGATGCATGTGTGTGATTGTGCACTCCGCAGCCTCCTCTGATAAACCCTCAAAGTTCATATCAGTTGATGAACTTTGGCATCGGAGTGAGGCTGGATGATAGTCCCCCTGTGCCTCTGTGTGTTGAAGTGCAGCTGAGAGAGCTCGCCAAGAACGACACCAAATCCCACAGCGATGACATCACCAAGGAAACAACGTCCAAGATCTGTCACAGCACTGAGTCAGGCAAGAGCATGGACCATGGAGCACATCTAAATTTGGTGGGACCCACTCCTGCTATGAGTCCATAAACACACCTTGCACACACAAACACGAGGGAAAAAAACACAACCCTAAAAAAACAGCAGCCAGCTGAATTACTCTTGTGTTGCAGAAATCCTGCTACTAGGAGAAGTGTCTCATACATTATAATGTAACATGAATGTTTAACTCAACACTGCTTCTTAGTTGTTGTCAAATTATTTAACCCTCCAACACCGAGTGGATAGCCAGAGTGACAAGCATAAACATATTTACTGTAATTCCTCGGCCATTTGCGCTAGCGACGTAATTCCAGCTGATTCTGAAAGCCGACAAGTCGAGTGTTTTGTATAGATTACCGTATTTACCGACTATTGAGCACACCTGTCTATACACCGCTATTGAATTTATTCAAACAGTTTCATGTAGTCCACTCTGACCAGGTCTGATGTGATGAGGCTAAATGTATCGGCGGCATGGAGCTTGCTAGCTTGTAAAAAGCTAACGAGCTTCGTGCCGAGGCTACTGAGCCACACCGGTGTTTAAGTCGCAGGGTTCAAAGCATCGGAAAAAAGTAGTGGCTTATAGTCCGGAAAATACGGTACATACATTACGGTAAGAATGGAGGCATGCCGTGACATGCAGCATTGTGTACATATTACCTACATTACGGTAGTGTACGGAAGCTCCGTTTGTTGGCTTTCAGAATCAGCTGGAATCACGTCAAGTGGCAGAGGAATTACGGTGATTTGATTGACACATGTCACTTCCTGTCAGCAGCTAAATGTTCGAGGTAAAAATGTTAATGCTTTCTGATTGGTTTGTGGGTGGGACACAACGCAGCAGGCCTACGTTATTTATTTACCTGCTGTTTTTTCCCCGTTAATGTTTTACTTTCCTTATTTTTTACTTTTTTGGTCCATTTTTGATCAACCCCAGGGTCCTACCGGTTCCACGGTCCATGGGCATCATGTACCTCTTGTTTCTTTCTGTCACATCCATCATGGAAAAGTAAAGATTGTTTTATTGAAGCTGTTTGGCCTGAAGCAAAACTTTAACACTTAAAATGACACATTATAATATCGCTGTGTTTGTTTGAAAAGTTTTATAACTGTGCTGTAAACTCCTGCCATGCTCACTTTAATACAGGTGATGCTTTTAGGA
>OOFC01050771.1:0-15071 GCA_900323345.1 Pseudochromis fuscus | reverse complement strand
GGTGGTCATACTGCCACCCCAACAGACAACCCCGAAGAAGACAGCACTCGCCACAACAGACTGATAAAGATATACAGCATATCACTGCTCACCTCAAATGTCCTGAGTGTCTTCAACAAATACAGTCTGCTTTGTCCTTTCTTATACACACTCCGAGCTCATACTGACCAGTCCAGCTTGTGATGGAGGTGTACCCCCAGATATTTATAAGAGTCAACAACCTCCATGTCCGCCCCAGTAACTGTGACTGGTTGATGGACGGGTACAGAGTGCTTCTTACCAAAGTCAATGATCAGTTCCTTGGTTTTGTTGTATTGAGGATGAGACCATTGTCCCTGCTCCAGATGGTAAATTGTGCAATAAGTTCTCTGTACTCACGCTCATCTCCACCCTTCACACATGCAACAGTAGCGGTGTGGTCAGAGTACTTCTGGACGTGACACGCTGCAGATCTGTATGCAGAGTCAGTGGTGTAGAGTGTGAACAGAAAGGGTGACAGCACAGAGCCCTGCAGTGCTCCTGTGTTTGTCACCAAAGTTTCTGAGATGCAGAAAGCAGGTAATGATCTGAGACACCGTCTTCATTTATATTATTACTACTAACCGGCTGCCAGGTAACCTCATTGGTAACCAGCTGTTTAAGGCTTTTAATGTTTTAACAATTATCACATTGTTTACATCCAGAGTTCAAACTGTCCTGACTGATTTGTTGGGTTCATTGGTTTAAGTCAAGTAACAGTTGGTTTGTTCCAGGTGTTTTTGGTCCAAACTACTTCCAGGGGTGCCCAACCCTGGTCTTAGGGACCCCCCATCCTGCAGGTTTTAGATGTGTCCTCGTTCCAACACCTGATTCAAATGACCAGCTCATCATCCAGCTGCAGAAGCCTGACAATGATCCTGATCATTTGAATCAGGTGTTGGAGGAGGGACACATCTAAAACATGCAGGATAGGGGCCCTCGAGGACCAGGATTGGAGAGCTCTGGTTTAAACAGTGTTTCCACAGTGTGACAGTTTAAAACCACCATCTGGTCTCCCAGCAGCAAGTCTCAGATCACCATGTCCTCTCCGGAGATCTCATCCCTGTCCTGGGGCCACATGAAGGTTAAAGGATGCTCCTCCAGCTACAAGGACTGTAAGGTGTGGCCTGGAGGCAGCCGGGCCTGGGACTGGAGGGAGACCGGGACCGACGTGAGTGGAACCAGGACCTGAACGTCTGGAAATGCACACATGTAACAGTGGTAATTTACTTTTTCTTCTCTGCAGCACTATCCAGGAGTCCAGCCGGCTGACCTGGAAGAGGTGCTGAAGAAGGGGATCGACCTGCTGGTCATCGGCAGAGGGATGAGCGAGGCCCTGCAGGTGAACCAGATCCACCATGACGCCTCCGAGGACAAATGTTGAAGCAGCAGGTTGTGTCTGAAATGTCTCGTGTCTTCTCAGGTTCCTCCTTCTACTGTGGACTTCGTGAAGCAGAAAGGTGTTGACGTCCGAGTCCTCCAGACGGAGAAGGCCGTCGCCGAGTACAACAAACTGGCCGGCCAGGGCGCCAAGGTGGGCGGGGTCTTCCACTCCACCTGCTGATGATGTCCTGTTGTTATATTTACATCACAGAGCAGAGCTTTTCTCAGCATCTCTGCAAACCGCTGATTTGTTGTTTGGGTCGTCTGTGTGATTGTTTCAGCCCTGATTCTGCTGCTGTGCTGGAGAAGAGATGTAGAAATGTGAAATCTGTGGAAGTCTGGAAATCACTGGTGTATCACCAGCAGATAACATTGGTCTCTGAAAAGATATTTGCCTTCTTCAACTGTGGGAGTTTAGTTCAAATTTCACTGATATTGAATTAAAGATGCAGTTTTTGTGGAATATAAAACAAATCACATGGTGTGACATAGGGAAACGTTCAGTATATTTATTTTTGATGAGGTGTGAATGAGTTTCTGCTTTTTTTGCTACACTAAATAAATCTAGAAAATGAGTCTTGGTCACATGGCTTTGACTTTGTAACAAACAGCTGTAGAGTTCAAAAAGTAATCGCTGCACAAACTGACACATCGTATCTTTCATCTGACTTCACCAGAAATTATTCTGTCACATTTAAACAACGAGAGCTGAAGACTCTCCGTCAGCGTCGGGCGGGTTTAGGCATGATGTAGACTTTGACAGGTTTGCTGAAGGGAATCGTTCCCTCGACGGCGGCCTCCGGTGGCGGGAGGCTGTCAATGCTGTCACTCCAGCCCAGCTTGGAGGAAGAGGAGGAGGAAGATGAAGAGGAGCTGTAGGCCAGCAGGAGGCGCACTTCAATCTGAGACGGTTCTGACAGAGACAAAGAAGAAAACATACATGTGATCTTTTTCTGGCGTCCTCTCGCACTCCTTTGCTTCTGTAAAAAACATTTTACTTCCTGGTGCATCACCTGAGGTATGCTCTGCCCCCTTCTCCCATTAACCTGTGCTCAGTTTGGTGTGAAGCGCCCCCTACTGTTCAAACTATAAACACTGTAAAATAGCTTCTCCACTCAGCCAAAGGCAACATGTAACATCAAACTCATCATGTCATGACTTATTCCATGATTTTCCAGGACTGAAAAATGAGTCTAAAATTTCCAGGTTTTCCAGGTGTGTTTATGACACTGACCTGTCCACGCCGTGTGTGAGAGGTAAACCTGTGTGATGAGTCGGTGTCGGTCAGGTCCAGGTTTTCTGAAGTCTCCGGGTTTAGGATGAATCACATGACTCTGACCATCTGGGTACAGAACCTGCAGGGAGCAGGTGGTTCAGCCAGTTACAGGTTTGATGTTACAGTGGAAGCAGACACTGCAACTACAAAACAGATGAAGCTTTTTCATTGAAACCACCAAGTCCAGTTGTCCTCCACTGTACAGTCTCGTCTCTGTGGTTCTGAGCCTGGACCCTGCACATGAGGACCGGAGGTTGCGTCAAACTGACCTGGACTTTGACGGTGTTCTGTGGATCCCGGACGTGCTCCAATGTGGCGTCGATGTCCAGCGCCACCACCAGGCCGGATGTGAACCTCAGCGGGTTGTCAGACTCTCCCGTCGGCTCGATGATGGTGGCTGTGGCCCGGTGGATCTGTCGACCGGCAGACAAAGAGCTCTGATGATGAAACGCTGTCATCACTGCTTCTGGTTTGGAAGCTCGAAGCCCCGCCCTCCTCTCTTCATACCTGTTCAGGTAGTCGCAGCTGCAGCAGGCTGCTCTGTCTCAGCGTCGTCTGCAGGATCTTCACCAGCTCCACTGGTTTACAGGACGACAGCCGCGGCATCAGCTCCAACAGCTTGTCCACAAAACCGTCCTGGAGGTGAGGCAGCTCCGTCAGAAACAACCTGAGGAGGCAGAAGAGGGTCTGAATGCATCAATAAAACCAGTATAAAACCAGTATGAAACCAGCTCTGGATGAAAACTATTCTTTAAACCACAGACGAGTGTAGAAGTACAAAGGTTTGTAGGTAAATGTTCAGCTTTATATCGACTCAGCACATTTGTACCCAATAAAAACTTTACCTCTGAAAGGAATCGACCTCCTGCAGAAACTTCTCACAGCTGCTGATGAGAGGATCCAACCTGCAGAGAGAGGACACCAACATCTGTACACACTGCTGTACACACTGTGTGTGTGTGTGTGTGTGTGTGTGTGTGCTGACCCCTGTCTGGTACGAGCCGTCAGGACGAGCTGCAGAGCTTTGGCCTGCAGACGAACATGATGGATGGTGGCCACCTGTCGGTTCTCCAGACCACTGTACAGGAACTCCAGTTTGTAGGTTTCCTCCAGAATCTAACACACACACACACACATACACACATACACACAGTTTCACTTTCTTGTCCACCATGACATTTACTGTGAAAACAGCTTCCCAGTGACGGATGTTTTTCTGTTTTTCCAAAAATAATTTGCTCAGTATTTTTGTGTATTTATGTCGAATAATGAGGGTGAGAGGGTAGGACTGGTTAGCTTTTGTGAATATTGTAGCCTATATTTCATTTATTTCAATCTGAACATTGAATAATTTAATATTTGTGAAATGATGATAAATGTGTGAATTTAATTTTGTCTAAAAAACACTATACGCTGTTACAGTTTTCAGCTTATTTACCATTGGACATGTAAATTAGTCTGAATTTAGTAAATATGTTCATGTTTTTAAAAATACAGAAAGATTCTGCAAAATGACAGATTTCTGTTGTGATTTCTGGTGATTTTAGAATCAGTGGGTCAAAGAGTGATTTCTCTGAAAGCTTCGATTTATTTTTAGGATGATGAACATTTGTTCTTTTATATTTAAAGTGCTGTGTTTTCTGATTGTTTGGTGCAAAGTGCTTTTCATTGAAGTCTCGGGGGCAGACTTCAGTCTCCTGCGGCGTGCTGACCTGCTGGGCCGCCGCCGTGGCCGTGACGTTCTGTTTGAGGCACAGAGGGACGGCCATGGTCCACAGCTTCTCCTGCAGAGCCTGAGGAGACAACAGGGGGCGCAGGTGAGACAGCGTCGCTCTGAAACCAGCGCACAGCTTCCCGTCCACTGGCTCTCCTACCTTCATGAGCAGCAGCTGGCAGCGCAGGTACGTGGCACAGAAATCTGCAGCTCCGGCCAGTTCAGTCTGCAGCTCGCCCAGACGCTGCAGGTCTCTGACGGACACAGCAGAGGGTGAACAAACCAAGAACGTTTCCTGTGGAGTGATCGCAGACACTCCCTGTGTTCCTACCGTATGGTGAAGTTCAGCAGGTCCTGGGCTCCCGGGGCCTCCAGGTTCTGGATGGTGCTGACTCTGTTGAGACTCTGCTGGAGGAAGACCTGAGCCGACTCCACAGAGCCTGAACCAGGACCGGAGTCCACCGAGTCCAGACCGTAGACCTGCTTCCTGCCCGGGAGCTGAAACAGGAGAGATGGTCAGACTGCTGCTCTGACAAAAACCAGGAACTACTTTCTGATTTGCTGGAAAAATATTAATAATCTGACAAGATGGATTTAATCAGCCTGTGGAGAGACTGGACCAGAAGCTTTAATCCATCCTGGGACAGTGATTGGATGGAAATGTCTCTCACTCTGAGTGGCGGGACGAGGTGGGACAGGCTGTCCCTCAGGTAGGCGTAGTGTCTGAAGGTGTGGTCGGAGAACAGCGCCGGCATGGTGGGACAGGACTTGGCTGCATTGAAGACCAGAACCAGAACCGCAATGTCTGAGATCAACACCCGGAGTCAAGAGAGAAACACAGCGAGTGGAAACACTCTGCCACCCACTGAATCCCTGAAATCAACATTAGTTTTCTGCAGTTTCTGCAGATTTCCTCGCAGGATGTTTCAAACACAGTGAGAGTTTCAATGGGAACATTAGACATTTGCTGCAGTGATTATTTTTCTACACATCCTCTGAAGTCTCAGCGCTACCAGCTGAGTCCAGCACTGAAAACCCTGCTGCTCCCATTAACGTCACTGAGACTCATGGACCAATCAAAATCAAGGAGGAGGCGGGGCTACACTGCTGGAGGAGAGACTGATCGTGGCTCTGATGACCAGGATTAATATGTCAAGGACTGCTGCTGATTGCTTTGTTTCAGCTGCTGTAACAGAGTAAAAGCTGAGAGAAACACTGGAAAGATCAGCTCATGGATGCTGGCTAACAGCAGAGGGAGCTAACAACTATATCATGAAATTAATCAAAGGAAAGAAACTTGTGGACAAACCAACTGCTGCTTTTACTTTTACAGACTGAAGCTTATTTACAAGGAGAATTATTCATTTAATTATTCCCTTAATTAGTTATTATTAGTTTTACCTAAAAATATGGACTTCTTTTTTTGGTTTTACAAAGGCTTGACAAACAAATGATGGCAGGAGCGTGTGATGCTGCTCAGCTAGCTGCAGGTGGAGGATACAGGCCGGGTCGTCCATGTCGGGCTCGGGTGTGTCAAAGTACGGGTGTGTGCTGAGCAGCTCAGGGACCAGAGGCAGAGCCAGCGTCGGATGTCGGGAGCCCAGAAACTTCAGACACCTGAGAGGAAACACAAACAAACAAACAAACATCAGTTTTTGTCAAAATAATTATTTTTTTTCAAGACAGCTCTGTTACAGCTGATCAGTGATGATCTCTGCACTCACATGAGAACAACAATAACATTTCAGAGCTGATACGAAAAGCAGCATCCCTGTTAGTTTTTAAGCTTTTCATGTAGTTTACAGTTTGTGCTGTAATTATTTATACAACACAGACAAAAAGCAGAATTTGGTCTGAAGAATTTCACTGTTCATCACACGACTGAAAAAAGTTTGGACTTCACTTGTTGTTGTTTTAAATCCTTTTCTAAATGGACAGATTTTAACTGCCCAGTAAAATGATCACCAGGATCCCTGGTGTTTCTAAATGACTTGTCTTGCATCTAATTCAAGCACTTTTCATCTCTGTCCACACCTCACGGCTGTGGTAGCTTCAATACAACTATGTAACAACAAAGCTTCAAAATCCAATGTTTTCCACAGAGTTTGGTTCAGACTGAAAAATATACCAACACACAATAAAACATAACCGGGAAATAGCTGCAAATAGATTAAATAAAGTTGTGAGTGCACCGTACAGAAGAGACGGACTAAAAAGAAAACACCACAAAGTTTCAAGACTCAGTGACTGACTGTGAAATTTACAGTGCCAACATTTTATATAAAGTCCGGGAACTTTTCACCAGGTTAACATCCAGAGTGTTTTCACTGAACATTGTTCATTAAAAGTATTGTTACTAATCTACTTGGAAAACTCAAGTTGAAGGCACATTGTTAAAGCCTGATCCTGAGTCTTACTTCCAGACGGAGTTGCGGTCGGTAGGATACTTGTTGAGGTTCTTCAGCAGCTCCAGCAGAGCCAGCTGGATGCACTCTTTGGTGGAGACGTTGGTGTAACACAGCAGTTCGTGCAGAGCTTCTCTGATGTCACGAGACGAGTCCTGCAAACACACCTCGTCAGTGCTCCAGCAGAGACAGACTTCAGGGTGAGAGGGTGAGGAGCTGAAGTACCTCCAACACAGCGAGCACCGTGTCCAGCTGGTCCTCTCTGAGCGTGATGTGGGTGGAGATCTCTCTCAGCACGTGGATGGACTGCAGACGCACTTCCTCGATCTCATCGTTAAACATGTCCACCAGGAAGTCCAGACACTTCTCTGCGAAGCTCGGGGAGGAACGGGCGAGCTGGCACAGCGCCTCCACCGCCGCGATACGCACCTCTGCAACCAGAGTTAATACAGAGCACACTCAGGGATAAAGAGGGAAAAAACAACATGTTGTAGCATTATAATTTTCTTGTTGACCGTTTTTACTCAATTTTAGATTAAACCTTCAAACATATTAATTTGAACTCTTAATGCTGACAATGCAAAACAATCAATTACAAGCATGATGATCAAAAGGCCTTAAAAACACTTGCTGCTGCAGGTAAAACTGATTTAATGGAAAATAAATCACAATCTCAATTTTGGACTAAAACTAAATCCTGAGATTTTAGGATTAATTCTCTTTTGCTACCCACCCGACTATAAAGCAATGAAATAGTTATTATACACGGAAATACAATGACATGCTTCACATGTTTTCAGTACCGAACATCTCGTCCTCCAGGCCGTGGACGAAGGCTCCGCAGGCCCCCGAGGCAATCAGGTTGACAGTGTTGGTGTCCAGCTTCTCCTTCGGGGCGTCGTCTGCCCACTTCCTGCCTGAGGAGAACTCTCCGGAGGCGAACAGCTCCTTGGCTCGTTCGTGGGCCGTGCGCTTCCTCTGGAAACAAAGATGAAAACGGGGCGTGAGCAGAGGTTTGCTGGTAATGAAAACGACATCTGGAAAGATTTGAGATATGTTGGGAACAAAGTGAAGCAACTCACTCTCAGATCTGACATCAGCTTCTTATCCAGAGTTTGCTCCAAGAAGTGAGGACTGACCTGCAACATTGAACCCTGAAACAGAAATGTTCATCAACATCTGTTGGGTTCCAGTGTTCAACCTCGTGCTCCTGCAGAGTGTGTGTGTGTGTGTGTGTGTGTGTGTGTGTGTGTGTGTGTGTGTGTTGGTGTGATCCAGGCCCCTCACCAGCGTTTTGGCAGCCTGCACCCGGACCATCCAGGAGCCGTCGCTGACCATGTGACTGATCTTTCCGAATGCGTCATCAACCAGTCGGATTTCCTCATTGGACGAAGGGATGGGCACGATGCTGATTGGACGGAGAGGACAGGAAAATACAAGTCAGTCAAGGACGCAACAAACTGCTGCAGCCAACCAATGAGCAGATAGATACACGGATATTTAAATATGAAACATGTAAATGCAATGTAGGAGTTGAAAAAAGTGTAATACCACCAGCAGCCACCAGGTGCTGCTCCAACTGACTTCAATCCAAACATCCTCATCTTCAATCCTGAAATATTCATCAATACATTTCTCCACAAGTCATTCTGATGTCATCAGATAAAGTCAACTCTTCTTCTCAGAGATCTGGGGGGAGGAGTTAGGGGCGGGGCTAGTCTGATTGACAGCTCTGGTCTCCAATGAGACTAGACCTGAGACCAGACCCGCCTCCTCACTCCTCCCTTCACATCCAAATATGGTCACTTCCTGCTCCAAACAACCAACATGGCCACATTCAGATACCAAACTTCAAAATGTGAGTGTCCAAACCAACCGGTGACATCATGATAGCTTTGTCCATTGTATTTACAGTCGATGGTTCGACCTTTGTTTTTAGTGTGGAGCAAACTCTGCAGTTATTACTGACAGAGTTTTCTCACCTTTCTGGATAGAGCTGGCTCAGCACCCAAACCATCTGCACAGCTGCAGAGCGAACCTGCTCATAATCATCTGACAGCAGCCTGCACGCCTGCACACACACACACACACACACACACACAAATAACAGAGTTAACATAGCAACGGGTCGACTTCAACATTCAAAGCTGCATTAACACCCAAAACTTAGTAAAATGTCAAAGTGTGTTTCCTTTGCACTCTTCACCTGGTCGTAAATGATCTGGTGAATCTTCATTCCTCTCTCATGAAGCTGCAGCTGGAAAACAAGCAGCAGCACAGAGTGACCTGAGATCATCAGTGAAATAAGAGCGGGCTGTGTATTCTCACTGAAACTAACAACACACGAGCATGGTTGAGTTTTTGGTGAGTGCAGGTGACCAGCAGTGTCCTACCATGGCTTTGAGAGCTGCCGTGCGAACTCGGGGGTCCTGGTCTCCAAAGTAGTCGCTGATGATGCTCTGAACGTCCCTCACTGCTCCTGGAGCTGCATAATGGAACATGTCACAATGTCATAAAACCACAGTAACAATCATGAAAGCTGTAAGCACAGTCATGATCCATAAATGAGTTTTCAGGAGATTACTTCAAGGATCTGATTTTGAACTGCGACGGCAGACATTTTCAAATTTCATAAAAGTAATATTTCCACAGAACATGTTTCTGAAGTCTGTTTTAATAGATATTCTTCTCTTTATTTGAAATATATTTGGATACAGCCATAGTTCAGCCATGTCGAGATGATGGTACCAACCTAGTGACATCCCCGGTACCTCGCTGTCTTTTGTCAGGGGAGCGTCCACCAACCCGAGACATCCCAGCAGCTGCAGACATTTATTCCTCACCCCAAAGTACGTATCAGAGAGATGCTGCAAGGATGAAGAGAAAAAACTTCTGTTGAGTTGGAAAACAAGAGGATTATTGTGTATGGACTGTGCATGTGTGTGTGTGTCACCTTGCAGGCCACCTCTATGAGCTTCAGTCTGACTGTTGGACTCTCTGGCAGCTGAGAACCGATGACCAGCAGAGTGTCCAGCAACTGAGCAAGGACCTGGTGAGACTCTGTTGACACAGAGAGAAACAGCAGTGATCAAACATGAGACATTGTAGGTACAAAATTAATCTAATAAGTAATCTCAGTGTAGCTTAGGAATGACAACCTTTGTTAGATGTAAATCAAAGTTTCAAACTGTTAATGTGTCTTACTCTCATTGTTGAGTGTGTTAATGGCGTCGTCGATGATGCAGTCGGGGCTAAAGCCCTGAGTTTTGGACAGCAGACCGAGCAGAGAGGCGATCTTCAGTCTCACCGAGTTATCTGTCTCCTGAAGATGACATCATCATCATCACCAGATGTGTTCAGTCACTTAGACTGACCCGGTGACCCAAATGAATAAAAATTTAAGACACCACAAATTGTGCTGTTATCTGTTTAACCTACGAAGCTGATGTTTAAACCCCCTCAGGCAGGTGATGGGTGAATCACTCCCCCCCCGTAGTCCTTTACCTTGTAGTAGTGCTCCAGCAGGATCCGGACCACGCCCTCCACGCTCTCCGCCTCCACTGGCTTGCGTGCGAACTGCAGCAGGTACTGCAGGGCATCGGTGGAGTTGGTGGCTTTACAGAGGTCGATGTGCAGAGCTGCAGACTTGCTGGGCTTGGACAGACGCAGCTTCTTGGCCGGAGCTTCTTCATGAGGAATCTGTGAGCGTACAAATGGAATGAACTGAAAACTTACTACTGCAAAAAGCAGGAGGCGACTTGACTCTTACTCTCTACAGTATTTATCTCTGCACTGCTCTGACAGTGTCAACATTTTACAATCGTGGACAAGATGATCTAATACTGTCCGTGATAACTTTTGCAGTATTAAAGTATTCTCAATGCATGACTACCTAGAGGGATGACAGGATGTTGCATGTTTATACATCAGAACATTTGACACACGACAGATAGCCTCACAAGATTGAAATGCACTTGTCAACACAGACTAATTGATAGGCTATAAAGGAGCGTTTCATGTGTTATCTTGCTGTTAAAATTTAGCTCACGGTAACACTGGCTAACTATCTCTGATGCTGTTAGCTCGCTGGAGGTCAGTTTAACTCGGTTACATGAAGGACAGCCAGCAGCTAAGTTTAGATTTCAGTTGTGATGTAACAGGAGCTTTTACTGTGGAAACAATAGGAAACCTTCGTTTTGTTGTGACTGTTAGCGGCTAGCTGTTGTTGCGTTAGCTAACCACTTAGCGGCAGCTAACGAGCTAGTTCTCGCTCATAAGCAGCTTCTCATTTCCGTTTGTTAGATTTAAACAAGCAACAAAAAAGAGGAGTTTATGTCCTCACCTGCACAACTTTGGAAAATTCCTCATAAACTCGCTTTTTCAAATGTGCTGCCATGTTCAGGGGAAGACAGTTAGCTAAGCTTTCCCTATTCAACAGCAAAACAAAATTGTCCCGTCTCGCTCGCCGTAGTTTCTTCTTCATTTATAAATTTAATGGCGATTGCAAAACAACTTTAAGGGGCATACCGCCACCTACTGTGTCGGAGTGTGTAGAAATCAAAACAACCTATTCGAGCATAAATAAAAAAATAAGATTATTAAACACAACACTACACACAACTACAACCTCAGCCTGTCTGGAAAATAAAATTCATCACCCCTTTATAATCTCCCTAAAGCTCTGACCCCAGCATTGATTTCAAAACCCATGCAAGTCCCGCCTCACTAACAATGGTTTTAAGAGTCTCTTAGTGCCATATATTCTGAACAATGCATCAAAACATGCTCTCCATTCTCCAGTGAATTACACCACTGACATCACCTTTGGAGTAGATTAAGACCTGTGTGACCTAACCTGAATCTAGTCTCCCCGTTATTGTAGCTTCTTCTTCTTCTTTGAAGTCAGCTGTATTGCCTCCTAGCATATTACTTGTATAGTCACTTATGTACACACAGACAAATACGATCAAAAAATATAGTTACAAGTATAAAAAAAATACATATGTATATTAAATTGTGCAAAATTTTTAAAATACTTAAATATATACCTTAATATAATATTTGAATTGACTGTAATGTTATTTTGTTAAACCTAGATTTAAAGTATAACTCCACATGTTTTACATGTCTTAAAGTCAAACTGACAAACCTGAATATTCAGATTACAATGACATAAAACACAGAAAAGCAACAGCAGCTGTCACAGATTAGTTCAGTTTGCAAGAAAACAAGACCTCAGTCATTATTCAGTTGTAAAAATACCAGTCAACTGATCTTCTGACATTTCCCTTCTGTACAGGACAGAATACATGTACCTTTCAAAATGCAAATGTTGCCACAAAACTTCAATTTCCACAACATTTCAAAGTGTATTAAAAGTATAACATATTAAAACAAATAAATTTTGTCATGATGTGTGTTTCTAGTTTGTGTTTTCCCTGAGTTCTTGTATTTAGTTGTGATTTATTTTCCTGTGATGGTTCCATGTGTGTCATGTCCTTTCAGTTTGGTGTTCATGTTCTACATGTTTTCAGTGTTTTCTGTTTTGTCACTTCCTGTTTTATTTTGAGTCTCGTCTCTTGTGTTCCTGTTTCCTGTTGTTCACAGCTGTGTTGATTGTCTGGTCTGCACAGTCTTCCCTGATCGTCCTCTCCACCTGTGTAGGGTTAACCCTCGTTCCTCCAGTGTATTTATCCTCCTGTGTCTCTTTGTCTTGTGCCAGTTCGTTGTCTTACCTCTTGTAGTTTTTGTTTAGCGTCCGTGTCGTGTCCTTCTAGTGTCGTGCTTTCAGTGTTTTTTCCTGTGTCTTTGCTCTCTCGTTTTATGTCCAGTGTCTTGTGTTCCCCATTTGTTGTTTTACTCTTGGGTTTTGGTTTTTTCAAGTAGTTTTGGTTTTTCTCTCAGGTTTTTGTAGTTTTGGTTCTTCGAGTTTTCTGGTGTTTTGGATTTTAGTTCATGTTTGTGTTTTTCTCCTGCCATTTTTTTGTGCAGCGCTTTAAGTTGGTTTCTTTTATTAAAGACCTTTTTGTTTTACTAAGAGATCTGCATCTTTGGTTCCTGCTTCCTCCCACCGTCCTGACAAATTTGTTTCTTTTTTGTTTAATTTGCCTGATATAAACATTAATATTACGGCAGCAGACTTCAAAATGAAGGAGAAAGGATTATTTTTCTGGACTTCCACGTTTGAATTTGCACACTAATGATGATTGAAATGAGTCTGAATAAACCTTCAGTAATGCTACAGTGTCAGTCCAACTAATTCTACTTCTGCTACACACAGCTGCAGCCACAGCTTCCTGTAAATAAAGATGAACCACTCAGCAACTTGATTTCACTGCATGTGCATGAAATTCTCAACATGCATTTTTAATAAATATCACACAGAGAATTAGCTGTTCAGTGCAAGAAAAGACTTGTATTTTTATTTCTTCAGTCATTTTAAACATCACTTTTTTACATTAAACTTTTTCCTTGATATAAAAAAGAAACATGTACAACAAACATTTAAACACTGTCCTGAACACTCTCTTTGCTTAACTTTTAGATCTTATTACCACAAAACCTACAGTTATAAAAACAGCAAGAAAATGTAGAGTTGGTTTTGTCCTGGTCAGTTCACTCAAATTTGTTTTTAAATTAGGAAACAATATGTATATGTTTTTTGAAGCATGCATTCAGAGATCCAGCCAAAACTCATAAATCAGCCTTTTATTGGTCGCTATGATACACAGACTGAATGTACAATGAACAAAGCTAACATGACGTTATCTGTTCGTTTGTAGACTCACATTTTGAAGCCAAAAGAGTCAGAAGTGACCATATTTGGATATGAAGGGAGGAGTGAGGAGGCGGGTCTGACCCTTGACCCTGAGGACACTGTCCAATGAGGATTAGACTGATGTTCACCAAACCACCTGTAAATTATTGGAGACCAGAGCTGTCAATCAGACTAGCCCCGCCCCTAACTCCTCCCCCCAGATCTCTGAGAAGAAGAGTTGACTTTATCTGATGACATCACAATGACTTGTTGAGAAAATGTATTGACTGAATATTTCAGGATTGAAAATTATTTTTTATTTGAAATCAGTTGGAGCAGCACCTGGTGGCTGTTGGTGGTATTACACTTTATTGCACTTCTGCATTAGCTTCACTTTTGAGAGCCGGTGGCGACGTCCATCTTTCATATAAATCTACAGCATGAGCTTCACTTACGATGTGTAGTGTGTTCAGTTTACTTCTGCCTCGGGTGCGGTCGTCGCTCTTGCTGTGCTGACCGTCTGCACACATTCAAATTCTGGACTCAACACAAATGTCCTCAGAGACGAATCGTGACTCAGCTTCAGGACAGAAAAGGAGACGTCAGACAGACAGAAACCTCCAGCTTCACTGTGACGGACTGAAGCCACATTCAGTCATTCCTGTTATGAAGTTATTTATTTGACACCCTGTCAGCTAAAACCAGTGATGGAGGACGGTGCTGCTCAGCCGCCTCCCCCTGCAGTGTGACAGTCTGGCATTAGAGCCACAGGACGCCGCCGGCTGACCTGCACAGGATCTACTGTTCACTCCTGACCGGGTACAGGCGGTGGTATTCAGCTGCCGGACAGTTCAGCAGAGCTGCAGTCGATACTCTTCAAAGTACTGATCTGACCCGACTCTGGAGCCGAGCTGGACTGAAAATAGTGTAATAATCACAGTATTACTCAGCAAATACCGTCTGAAGGCCCCTCCTTTAATTTTATTAAACGTTACATTGCAGATGAACTATCAACATTTTCCACACTTTACTGCCTGTAAACTAAAATATTCATCTAAAAACTAACTGTAGCCGTTAGGATCTTAAATACAGTGGTGAAAAACGTACAACATTTCCCTCTGAAATGAAATGGAGTGAAAGTAAAAAGAAGCAAAAAAATGCAATGAAAATACAGAGAAGTACAGAAATGGAGTAAATGTACTTTTGAATATCAAACATTTTAAATACCAGACTGAACTGTTCAGTTGAAAGAACCACACTGTAAATGTTTAAACTACTTCCTGTGAATACATGCTCACTCTCTGTATGTAGAAATGTAAACAGTTGGAGCAGCACCTGGTGGCTGTTGGTGGTATTACACTGACTTCAATCCAAAAATCCTCATCTTCAATCCTGAAATATTCATCAATACATTTCTCCACAAGTCATTCTGATGTCATCAGAAGAAGTCAACTCTTCTTCTCAGAGATCTGGGGGGAGGAGTTAGGGGCGGGGCTAGTCTGATTGACAGGTGGTCCA
>OOFC01050770.1:44795-58102 GCA_900323345.1 Pseudochromis fuscus | reverse complement strand
TAGACAGGTGTGCTCAATAGTCCAGAAAATACGGTACAGCGAAAATAAAATAACAGGACCGGAATTGAAAAAAAAAAAAAAAGTTTCCCCTTTGCGAAGAAGCTCTCCAAAGATGTTTGTTTAGGTTTTTTGGTTTTTTTTTTTACTCATTTTCGGTAGTTTGCAGACTTGTGTGTTTGGCTAACGTGTCTGATCACATGACCAAGACAAGCGTATTGACATTTTTTTCATTTGGTGCGGTTCCTATTCAGATTGTACTTTTAGCAAGTGGACTATATTCTGTAAACACATCCACGTGTGTGACGATCAGTGCTCTCATTGGACAGCACTGACAAAGAGCGGCACACAGATAACACCCGGAAATGGAGGTAAACATGGAAGTCCTGCATGCCGCTCTCTTGGTCTGTATATTTGTGCTCTTATTAGAGCTTCAGATAACTTTGGTGAAGTTTTTTCACTTTGACGCGGCATTGTTCGGGCGACCGCTCGAAGCCCTCTCCTTCATTTTCTCATTAAACATGCTGAAAACAACCACATTTTTGTGTGTCTTTTCAAGTCTGTCCACGGCTCATTGTTTGTAGCATGTAGCATTAGCGTTAGCAGCAGCAACGAAGGTATATTTTTTCCCACAATGCTTGGCTACGGTGGCTTGTTAGGCCCAAAAGACACATGTATCCTGTAGTTCACAGGTGTCAAAGTCGTGCCATGGAGGGCCGAGACCCTGCAGGTTTTCTTTCCAACCGGCTCCTGAAGCAGGTGATTTTAATGATCAGCACCTCCTTCAGTTTGAGGAAAGGAGCTCATCAGTGACATCACCTGCTGGAGAGCCGGCTGGAAAGAAAACCTGCAGGGTCTCGGCCCTCCATGGCACGACTTTGACACCTGTGCTGTAGTTAGTTCGGATGGACCTTGGTTTGTATTCAGACCTGCACAAGAGGACCAGGATCCGCACCAGAGTTCGTTTTGAAGCGGACCGAGACCACCTCAAAAACAGGGTCTCGGTCCGGTTGTTTGGTCCGCACCAGGGTTCGGTTGTGTCTATTCACACCTGCATGGAAAGTCCGGACCAGTGTGGGAAACGAACTCTGGTCCATTTAAAGCGGACCAAACTGTCCAGGTCTGAATACGACCCAAGTAAATACCAAAGCAAGTACCTCCAGTGGTCTTTACTGGATGTACCACATGAAAGTCTCAAGGAAGTCTCATGAAATGCAACGTTAACTAATCAGTACTTGGTCTGAATATCCAGTCATACACACAGGATGGAGGTAGGAGGCAGCCAATCACTGAGCTCCCTGTGGCAGGTTGTTCTTTATGAACACTTCCTGAGCTGGGCTTTAAACACGATGTGGTCACTGAGGAAAAACAAGAAAATGCAAATGCAAAGAGGTTCATTTCAAGTGTAATTACATGGAAGCTGAGGTGAGCGCAGCTTTGTGTCAGCGCTGTGGAGTTTTTAACGCACAAATCCTTTCATTTGGACAGAAAACACCCACTCAGTGATGCTGAATTCAGTCTGTGGCTGTGGAGAGTGGTTTGTTAGTTTTCACAGAGCGGTGAGTAACTTATGATGTCAGCTGGTTCAAGACATTTTTTGCTCTTGGCAGAGTGAGTGGAAGAGATGAGTGTCTAGACAAACACCAGCCTGGGAATTTCTCCTCGGGAGATGTAAAGGTTAACAGTTGAGACAAAGCAACACAAGTTTCCTGATAAATTAAGAGGAAATAAAAGCAAAGAAACTGGAGCGACAAGCTGAAAGTGAAGTTCTGAGATGTGTTCGGTGTAATAAAAACTGACTCAACACGCATTAAAGCAAAAACAGGGGCCTTCATGTAATAACAGGTAGGACATCTTTTTTAGTCCCTTTTCATTTAATTTCACTTCAGGAAAATACCTGCAGACTGTGCTCCTGCTCTCTGGAGATGTGCATCTCAATCCAGGTCTGGGGAAACCACGGGACTCTGGTGCTGAGCTCTCTCTGAGGAGGTCTACAGAGGAGGTGAGTGATCAGTCACTTTCTCTACCTGAGTGATGCTCACTAACATCCCACCACGACTCTACACAGTGGGAGCAGCTGACTGTGACTTTAAAGGGTGCAACCAGGATTTCACAAATCTCCAGCTGGACCTGGTCTTCACAAATAAAACTGGTTTTGTGGGGGGGCTGAGACCCTGCAGGTTTTCTTCCCAGCCGGTCGCTAAAGCAGGTGAGCGCCTCCTTCAGTTTGAGGGAAGCAGCTCATGGGGACTTCCGGTGGATGTGGACGATGTAGGAGGTGTGTAACGGGAGCTCCGTGGGAATGTGATACAACTGTCTTTCGATAAGAACGAGTGCACTACAGTGAAATAACATCTCCTTGGAGCCCAAACGATGGAAATAGCAAGTCTTAGGTCCAAAAATGATCCGCCTAAAGCTGGCCACGGTAGGCCATCGCAAGCCTCGGGGTCTGAGTCCCCGACGATGCCTGATGCTAATGAAGATTTGCTACGCTGCATCAAGAGCATGATGGACGATCTTCGTACGGAAATTGTCAGTAAGTTTGAGCGCATAATATCTGAGTCTGTTAAGGCAGAAGTTTCACGCGCTGGAAGAGAAAGTTGACGCACAGAAAGAAACTGTTTTGGACTTGGAGCGATCGGCTAATGATCATGGAGACCAGCTAACTAGCTTACAAGCTAATGTGGCTAAGTTATCGGCTACAGTGGAGTCTTTGAATGAAAAGTGTGAAGATTTGGAAGCTCGAGCCAGGCGGAATAATATTCGGCTTGTGGGCTTGCCCGAAGGATCCGAAGGACCTAACCCTACAAAGTTTGTGGCCAAACTTTTGAAAGACTTATTGAAACTCGAGACTGAGCCCAAGCTGGACATTGCGTGCTAAACCGAAGGAGGGTGAGCCACCACGTCCGATGGTTATCAGAGGGAAGCAGCTCATCAGTGAGATCAGCTGCTGGAGAGATGGTTGGAATGAAAACCTGCAGGGTCTGGGCCTCCATGGCACCAGTTTGAGACCCCTGAACTAAAAACTACATCCTGATCACTGGTTTGTCAGATTATTGTCTTACCCTGGAGCAAGGACACTGACAAGGAAACAAATAAATGATATAAAATGGAAGATGATAGACTCTGAAGATCTCAGAAAGTGCTGTAAGATAGTTACAGATGAAGTTAATTGTGTAAAGGATAACTTTACTGTAAAGGTCCAGAGGGGAAATGAATGAGATGCTGCAGTAAAAAGGCTGTTAAATCAAAAAGGGAGTCAGACATGTTGAGTTTAAACGGCTGAGGAAAGGGGTTATTAAATAACATTATTTTCTACATTTGTTTATTACATGATGCAAAAGGTATTAGTGAGATTATCTGGCAAAACATTAACAACCTCATGACAAAGGAGCTGTGTTTTTCTTTGATGATGTCCAGCCTAAAAATTAACTGGTGACGAGGCTGCTGCTGTTGCTGCAACTTTAAATCATTATTTTCTTGAATCACTACATGAACTAGGGAGGGATTTCAAAGGGGAAGTGGATATTGTACCTGTGAACATTTCAGAGGAAGTTTTTGATCTGTCTTTCACAAGTAAAAAAAATAATTGGCTCCTTAAAAACTCAAAATGCAGGAACATCTACCAGGTGGTCACCAGGTTTAATCAATCCTTCACTTACACACAGTCATTTTATCAGTGCATGGAAACCAGCAATTATCACTCCAATCTTTAGGTCTGCAGAACACCATGAAGCCTGCAATTATAAGCCCACAAGTATTTTGCCTGTATTATCCAAGATTGCTGAAGGTTACAGCCCAACAACTAACATCCTTCCTGTTACTGGCAACTTTGACTTAGTTTGGCTTTCGGCCCAATCACTCCACTGAAACACCTACGCTGTATCTTAACCCTTTAAATCCAAGCATAGCACTGATGCTACATCTGCACATGCATCTTTGGATTACCGTAGTTATGTTTGTGCAATCAGAGAAATTCCAGTTGTTCCTGAGATGTTGCACTTTACAGTAAATATGGTGTCATTATGGTAATTTCACCAGCACCTCTCAGAGAAGCCGGCAAAGTAGGTGGTTTACTATATACTACATGTTGTAAGAGTGTAATAACAGTGAAGCAAGAATAGCAGAAAAACACAAAAACAGATTTTGATTTTCGAGTTTGGTGAACAAAAACACTGCAACTGTACATGATTGACAGATTGTACATCGAGATGAACGCAGCAATGTGGTCTCAAAAGTGAAAGTGCAAAAAAGTGCAATACCACCGGTGGCCACTAGAAGCAGCTCCATGAGACTCTGACTCCAACTGACTTCAATTTACATTTTATTTTTCCACAAGTCATTCTGATCTCTTCTCATCAGTGATCTGCTGGTGCATCTGAAAATCACTTCATCGTATATTAGGCTTCATAATGGGGAATATTTAGGGGTGTGGTCTGTTTGATTGACAGCGCTGGTCTCCAATGATTCACAGTTGCTTTGGAGACTCATTCCTCACTCCTCCCTTCATGTCCAAACCAACAGTTGATGTCATGTCAAAATAAATACACAAAAAACATAAACAAAAATAAAAACTGTTTTGCATAATGATTAGAAATGAGAAAATTGTGTTTCAAAATAAAATAACTATCAGATAAATTGTGTTTATCTGCTTCACAAATGGAAAAACATCCAACTAAAAATAATTAAGAGGATGATGTATTTTAAGGGGAACTTTGATCAAAACAAGGTGAAAATGTAGCAACTAATTAAGGGAGGTTTTTTTTTCCACTTTCACTGAACTCTGTGATATGAACGTGCAAATACATGAAATGTATCATTTTAACTTTAAATGTTGATGACACTAAATAGCAGATCTCACAATAATCCAAAGCTGCTTTAAAGCTCATTTTTGTAGCTATTGCTTTGAATAATTATAAACGTCCACAACATTAAAACCACTGACAGCTGAAGTGAACAGGGGAGGGTTACTACTCTGAGCAAACATATCCATCCGTGTATATTTAATGTTACTCTAACGTGAATCCCAAGCCAAGACTGTGCAGTAATTGAGTTAAAACACCAATCAAAAGCTGAGAGAAGACAGAGGAAGAGGCAACATGCCAGTGGAGAAGTTGGCGTCAGAAATGTGAAAGCAGTTGTTTGTTTTTTCTTTCGCCCTCCTGCTCTTCCTCCTCTGACGAAGGGCGACATATGTACGGCACATGGATCTTTCATTACTGCTGGTGGAGCAGCAGGCAAAGAGACATGGAGTGAAAATAAAAAGGCCTTTAATGCTCTAAAGTGCTACTTTTCTAATGTAATGTCAAGCACACTACTTAACTAAACCAGCACTCGCTTTGCAATGAACTCTGTCTCTCTGCTGATATTCGTCTTGCACTCTCTCCCTTTCCAAAAGCCTGAGAAAATCCTGCTTGTTAAACCACTACTGATTAATTCTCACATAATGCAAAACAGCAGAGATGGAGCCAAAAATAGAGGAAGATGCAGCTTTATTTATTTATCTACGTCACTGGAGTTTATTACAAGCAGTCAAAATCCATTCTGTGGGATGGTGGCAAATAACATTTTTAAGCATCTACTAAAAATGACTAAATGAAAGGCTCCTGATAAACATTTCAGGAGGAGCTTTCTTTTCTAATAGGCTTTTGTTTCCCCAGGTACACGGTCGCCTTGAACCCCTGAATCTTCCCCGCCAGTTGGACCGGGCTGATTGTGGCTCAGCTCCAGCACACTCAGCCGCGCTTTGGCACCAGAAGACCAAATGTGAGCCAGCTCCAGCCCATATATGGCTGCTAGTTTTGGCCAGGATTTGGGGGTGCAGATTTGAATCGATCTGGGTTGAAAACCATTAACAGTCAGCGAGGCCTGGAGTTTGGCCAGTTTCAGCACCTACCATCTGACAGCTGTATTTAGGTTCATTCTAGTGTGTTATTAAAGTTTGCATGTTGAGATCAGGAAGTATTTTATTGCCTGTTAAAAAAAAAAAAAAAGATGAGCTTTGCAAAATCTGAAAAACAGTATCCCCTGTTGATGGTGTTGGAGTAATCTCAATAGACTGCAGACCATTTAATGGACTACAGTTTGAAGCCTGGAGTTTGCCAATATTATACGTATGTTTTTTGGAGCCAGGAGTGATCATATTTGTATGAGAGGGAGCAGCTGGAGAACAGCAAGGTGGTGGATCTGATTGCAGCCAACACACCACCCACCTGTCACTCAAAGAGGATCTGATTGATGCACAACTTTAATCTTTAAAACGAACTGAACTTGTGAATTATATAAACATTTAACTTCAGTTGTCACAGACCAAAACAGTTCTGTGTACCAGGCTGTAAACATGTTCAATTAGGCTGTTAAATTGGACATTTTAACATGAAGGTCTATGGGGATTGACTCATTTTTGGAGCCAACCCCCAAGGGGCCATTTATCGAACTGCAGGCTAATGCTAGCTCCTGAACTCCATGTGTGGCACCTTTTACCACTCACATCATTTATGTGTGAAACCTTCTCTCTATTTTAATCTGGTTTCACATTGGACTCACTTTTGGAGCCAACCTCCAAGTGGCCATTTACAGAACTGCAGGCTAATGCTAGCTCCTAAAACTCCATGTGTGGCACCTTTTACCACTCAGATCATTTTGCATTTATGTGTGAAACCTTCTCTCTATATTAATCTGGTTTCACATTGGACTTACTTTTGGAGCCAACCTCAAGTGGCCTTTTGAGGAACTACAGTCTTTAGCATCACATCGGCTTCGTTGCAGAACTTCCACTGGTTGAATGAGCATCAGTTTTGAAGTCACAATGACTGTTTCCACCCGCAGGTGTTTTTGCACTGGTTCTATTTTTCCAAATAAATTCTATGAAGTTCAGTGTGAAACATGCAACTGCACCAAATCATCAGTTTCAATTTTCTGTCAACAGCCAATTAAATCAAGAGGAAGGTGGGAAACGAGGACAGTGCTGATATCCTGGTTGATACTGACACTCCAGTAATTTGTGATCGTATATTGAAGGGTTGCAATGATTAATATATGAAATCAAGAGTGTAGACAGGTGTAGGCTCACCTGCTGGGCTGTCAGATGAGTGTTATACCTTGAATACCAACTTCATGTTCATGATGAAGGAATGCTGAAGGCTGCTTTTGTAATCTAGCAACAATTGTTAGGTGCTCGAGAGAATATTAGCTCCTGAGTGCGTAGACATTTCTCCTAGAAGTGGTGGTCAGACTATATCATTACTCTACCAGAAAAAAACAGGCTCCTCCTCCCACTCTGCAACTCACTTAAGGGTAATCTAAGATGTTATTACACTGCACTCCAGTCTCAAGCTGATGTAGCTGTGGCTTGAAGCGTGAAGGGAGTTCAGTGCATTAGTTCAAAGTTACCTCTTAACCTCTAGGTGTGGATTACACGACTCCATTATATAACTGGCAGAAATACAGGAATTTTAAGCATTGGCCTACAATGGGAAAATGGTTGAATCTGGTGGAAAACAGTAAAAATGTCAAATATCACTATTTTTTCTTCATGAAATGCTGGTGTTACAGAATACATGGTTTTATACTACAGTGGCAGAGAGATTGAAAAATGTGGTTTGAATGGAAGTCAATGGGACATTTTTGGCTGTGAATGTGTCCAAAGGGAGAATCTGACACTACAAAAAAAAAACTTATGCAATCAAATCAGTGTTGGTGGTAATCTTTGATATATCCAAGATTCTAATCACCACCAAAGCCCCATCTCCCTACTGTTTATTATATGGAAAATAATTCATTTTTTGTGTTTTTCCTGATGCTCATTATATTTAAAGGGTTAAAATCCTGTCAATGATTGAATATTTAGTATTTTTGAACAAATCTGAAGTTGTCTAAGTGATTTATGTCAAAAAAGCAGAAAAAACTGTTTTGTCCAGATGAAAAACATTTTAAAAAGGGCATGAGGATTAGATGGTGTGTTTCTCAGAAAGTATTGCTGTGCCACCTTGAAACATATCAAAATCTGCAAGGATGTACACCACCGACAGAAAATATGTTACTTTTGTCCATCTGTCCACCTCATCACATAGTGGCTCTTACAGCCCTCACTATTAGGACAAGGTTAGAAATTAACTTCATCCTAATCCAAGTCTTAAACCTCTACCACTGCAGAAGGTACGAGCATTTACAGATAAAATATGTCACCACATCTATGCTCATTAAAATTGAACAGGGTCTCACAAGGATAAGAAAACCAACACACACACACACACACACACAGTCTCCTCAGAGTTAAGGCCAGCGCTGCCCACCTCCCCTGCAGCTAACAACAGGCAGAGACTCCATGAAACAAATATAAACAGCTATTTATATGCAACAGAGAAAACAACGGTCGAGCTCTGATAAAGAGCTGCATGAGTGCAGCCGCCTACGACCATCATCCACTGCCCTGCCACCATCGCTCTCTTCCTGTTCCTCCACTGTGCTGCGAGTTCAACTTCTGTGACTCCTCGTCGTCTGCTTTTCCTCTCCCACCCGCCTCCACACTTTTTTTTTTCTCGCTCTCTCCTTCGTCTCTCTGTTCCTATCTGGTATGATGGCAGCCGAGCTTCCTGCGGTTCAAGCTGCTAAATACAGCTTTCACACAGACACATTCATCCCTGCATCCAGCTCCTCTCCCATCACCTCCATCACAAACTGCTTCCATACAAACACAGTTTATTCTGTGAAATAGATGATCAGTGAAGGCAGTTAGATACAATCTCTTCATACACTGTTTCATGTTGTTATTGGTTGTTTGAAGCAGGTAAAAATACAAACACATTGTTGAATAAACTATAGAAATACCCCACATGTTAATATCTCTTTACACAGGATGTAATGTATCCATCTTAAACCACACGCTTGTGTTTTTATGCTGTTTCTGTTCCAACTCTTTTCTGATGCTGCACTTATGTTTGCTCTCACTGAAATATTCGACCTCCCAAAACCTTTTAAGTCATCTCCTCTCAGCCTCAGTCTGCTCAGTCAGAATGGTAAAATATATTATGTTGGTAGAAGCTAAATCTGACTGCATGCTACTAGTTTAGTGCTTGATGAATGACAGATTTAGATCAATGCTCAACCTTAGCCTGAATATCTCATTTACATTGTTGAAAATTCTACTTACCATATTTTTGGACTATTGAGCACCTGTCTATAAGCCACTATTGAATTTATTCCAACAGTTTCATGTGGTCCACTCTGACCGGGTCTGATGTGACGAAGCTAAATGTATCGGCGGCGCGGAGCTTGCTAGCTTGTAAAAAGCCAACGAGCTTCGTGCCGCCGATACATTTATATTTATGTATTTATATTTATATATTTATAGTACGGAAAATACGGTAGTTAACTTAATGTATTTATTGTATTTAAATCAACTCAATGTATTGAGTTCACTCAACTTAAATAACTGAATCAACATCAACACAGTAATTTGAGTTGTTTCAACTTAATTTAATTCAATCAATTTATCCACTTAGTGTAATTATTGATTTAATTTTACTTTTATTAAATTCAGTTGATCACTTCATTGTAACTTAGTTTAATTTACTTAATCCAAATAAATTCAAATTAACTCAACTTAACCTATTGTATTTATTTCATTTATTTTATTGTAGTCGTCTCAACTTATTGTATTATTCCAATGTTGTTAATTCACTTGCTTAAACTTAATTTAATTCAGTTAATTCAGCCTAAATTCAATTCACTTCAATTTCAAGTAAACTAAAAAAAAAACATTGGATTAAATAAACTTCATTAGTCCATCTTAAATTAATTGTGTATATATATATATATGTACTTCACATTACATAACCATTAATAAATATCTGCAGGACAATATTTGAACATTTCACAGCTATTTGAATATCATTCAACAAATCACTAAATTCAACAAACCAATTACACATTTGTGAAAAAATGACATCAGCATTATGCTTTGGCAATTTAATTTAATAGTTTGTTTACAGCCTGATCCTTTATCAGTCTTCATAATGGTAAGTTATTATTATGTAGGTATAAGCCATACCTGACTGTATACAGTAGAAATTGGCATCATTATAATAGAAAGAAAACAGAGGCAGATATAAAAGAAAATCACGAAGCATGTGCTGAAAATAAGAACTATCGTTGTGCGCCTCGTTGCAACTTCCTCTTTGCCTGTTTCTCCGTCTCTTCGCCCTTTTCCTCTCTGCTGTGTGGGTGGACTATTGTCTGCAAAACACTGTCACTCAATAGTCTGAAGAAAGACGGTAGACATATTCACACCCGAGCCTCACACCCTCAAAATACACACTCCATCAAACACACAAATATTGTTATTTCCAAGTAACTGCCTCTTAGGGAAGCACACATCACTGCTGAAAGCACCAGAAGATAATTCATAGTCCACACGAGGCTTTTAGGCTAAACATTAGCCATTGTCCTCCAACCATCATCGTATCTGACAGCAGAGGGGAAAAAAGGCAATTTTACCAATGTTGTCCATTTTTTATGCTCCATTGAGATCTTAGAAGAAAATGAAAAGGAGGAGGTGAGGCTGCGAGAAGATGAGGAGATGCACTGAAACCAAACCTGGCAGCTTAAACAAGGGACGCTGTTTAGGTACTAACAACTAATTCAGTGTATGAAGGGTCCTGAAACTGAACACTGTTTAATTCAAGCCAACTGAAATTACTGTATTTCACTTAACCTAATTTATTGAGTTAAATCAACTTCAACAAGTTCCTTCAATTCAGTTAATTTCACTCGATTTTTTGTATTGAGTTTAATTCATCTCAGTGAATCAGGTTGCTTTTGCTGGAATTATATAATGTAAATTAGTAATTTCCAAGTAATTAAATTGATTAATTCTTGGGGTGTTGAAGCTGATAACGTAATAACAGCCGATGATGTAAGAAATTTGCCCTTTTTGAAATGTAATAGGCCAATAACGTAATAAAAGTCCTGAACCGATAATGTAATAACTGTTAGCCAATAACGTAATGTTTTATCACGTTATTGGTTCAGTTATTACATTTGCAAAGTTTTTTTTTTTTCTTTTACCAGGCCAATAAAGTAATAAGCAGACAATAACGTAATAAATTATTACTGGCCAATAGTTATTATGTTATCGGTTCAGGACTTTTGTTACATTACCGGCTGTTATTACGTTATTGGCTTCAACACCCCAAGAATTAATTAATTTAATTACCTGGAAAATACTGATTTTAATTGTATAATTCCAGCAAAAGCAACCTGATTCACTGAGATGAATTTACTCAATAAAACATGGAAATAAACTCAATACAAAAAAATCGAGTGAAATTAATTGAATTGAAGGAACTTGTTGAAGTTGATTTAACTCAATAAATTAGGTTGAGTGAAATACAGTAAGTTCAGGTGGCTTGAATTAAACAGTGTTCAGTTTCAGGGTCCTTCATACATTTAATTAGTTGTTAGTACCTAAACAGTGTCCCTTTAAGCTGGCTTCAACACGTGGTCCTAATTTTAATAAAGACATAATTTTAAATGAGACAAAGAAACAATGGAGACTAAACAAATAACTGGAATAATTTCAACAATTAAACTCTCAAAAATAGTTTTCCAACTAAAAATTAATAGTTTATATAAAAAACATTAAGGCTAGAATAAGGTTATAGAGCCATTAATGGTGATGCTGATTATTATTTTTTAACAAACAAATAATGAGAAAACTTAAAACCTGACATGTAAACAAATATATCTTTGTCTCCTTCCTGTTTTCCTTGTTTGAGGCCCAGACATAAAACACTTTTCTTAAATTTCAGCTGCTGTAAGTCTCCATCTTTGCCTCTCTCTCTTTGAGTAATCAACCCCTTACCTCTCCTCCTTTTTTTTTTTACCTTGTCTCATCTCAGTCTCAATCATCCGAACCTCATTCCTTTTTATCCCCTCACTCCTGTGGGCTGAGCCGACCCTCGGAGAGCGTGCTCAACATCTGTCGCCAAGCTGTTGTTGAGGTGTACAGTCTCTGCGGTCGCCGGCGCCGGCCTCATTATGCTGTGTCCTGTATAAACAGGCAGCTGCTGCCGTCCCACCTGCCCGTCCACACTCACACACGCTGTTGCTATTACAGAGACTGTTAGGCCGTTAAAGATTAGTGGAGCACGCTGGAGCTCGCACACTAAATTACAGAGTGGCAGAGACATCCATGTATGAAGCTGGATATCTGGTGTTAACCTCTCAGTGGAGACCGGTCTGATGGCTGTGTCGGTGTCATGGCGTCATCCTTTCTATGTCCAAATATGGGGTTCCTGGATGAAATACACAAAATAATAAATATACACACATCCAGGTACATCCAAGCGAACACTATCATCACACTGTCACAATCAAGAAACACTCAGTTCATGCATATTTTTCAACAAGTCTGATGTCATCCATGTCAGCTTCCTGTTAATGATCCATCTGAAAACTGTTTCATCATAAACTAAGTTTCAAAAAGGGGAAAATAAGACCGACCTGCAACTTGAGCCTCATACACATTTGAGTGTTTTTAGGTTCAAGGGTCAGCCCCGCCTCCTCGCTCCTCCCTTCATTTCCAAATATGGTCACTTCTGGCTTAAAAAAAAACATGTTCAAACTCCTGGCATCAAAATGTGATGATGATGTCACAGCAGCTTTGTCCATTGTATTTACAACCTATGGACACAACAGTGGTGCCCCGCTGCTGTTTTTTTCAGACAATACCCTACCATTGATCTTGCCCAAAATTGAATACCGTAGTTTCTGGACTATAAGCTGCTACTTTTTTTCCGACGCTTTGAACTTAAACACTGGTGTTTCTCATGTTTCGGCAGCACGGAGCTCGTTGGCTTTTTACTTAATGAAGTTGAATTTAATCCAACTTTTTTTAGTTTACTTGAAATTGAAGTGAATTGAATTTAGGGTGAATTAACTGAATTAAATTCGGTTTAAGCAAGTGAATTCACAACATTGGATTAATACAATAAGTTGAGATGACTAAAATAAAATAAATGAAATAAATACAATCAGTTAAGTTGAGTTAATTTGAATTTATTTGGATTAAGTAAATTAAACTAAGTTATAATGAAGTGATCAATGGAATTTAATAAAAGTCAAATTAAATCCAATAATTACACTAAGTGGAGTTGAATTGAATTGATTAAATTAAACCAAGTTGAAACAACTCAAATTACTGTGTTGATTTTGATTCAGTTATTCAAGTTGAGTGAACTCAATAAATTGATTTGAATTAAATACAATAAATACATTAAGTTAATTACCGTATTTTCCAGATTATAAGC